>OMKR01063273.1:0-11214 GCA_900302355.1 Cyttopsis rosea
GCTCCCAGAGCGGCGGCTTTATTGGGGGGGAGCTCAACGTCGCCTCCCGCTCTGGAGCCGCCGGTGTTGAGGGGGGACAGGGCGGGAAGCGGCCTCACGGAGAGGCAGAGCAGCAGCAGCAGCAGGGGAACACGTCTACAGTCCGCCATCTTTTCAGCCACTGGGGGGGAGGGGCCTCCCGAGCAGGAAGCCGCACGCTGATTGGACGGTGCGTGTGACGTAGGCAGCTCGGCGATGATTGGGCGCCTGTCTGACTGACTGTGACGTCGGTTTCTACGTAGCAAGGTAGACAGACGGACACACGCAGACAGGAAGACAGACACACAGACACAGACAGAGAGACTGGATGGATGGAAGGACCACGACAGCCTCCATGAAATCTAGAGACTGGTGTTTTATTTATTATATATTGTCCTTAATGGTATTTGATTCTAGCAAACAATTTAAAAAAACAACAATTTTGTAAAGATCCATTTATTACATTTGAAATAGCACAAAAATGGTAGTATATGTACAGTATATTTTGTATTAAAAAATAAAACATTCTTCCATTGACATTAAGACGTTTGAGGCTGGTGGATGCGTCGGACAGGAAGTGATATCACATCACTCACTCCATTCAGGGGGAAAAACCTTCGAGACAACATGTTATTACATGCAATACCATGTTATAACATTGTAATAACATGTAATGGGGTCAAGGTCTGAAGGTAGAGTCAGGACAGAAGGAAATAAAATGCATTCAGAATTTATTCATAACAAATTAAAACAAATAAAATGTAGAACACAAAGAATGGCAGAGCAGCAGATCAGCTGAGGAGAGGAGGGTGTGGAGGAGAGTGGAGGGGGGAGGAGAGAAGGAGAGAAGAAGAGGAGAGGCTCTAGGAGAGAAGTGGTTCCTCTTGTCGTTCTTGTTGCGATTCTTGAAGAGCCAACGTTCTCCAGAAGGTTTGGAATGTAAACGGGAAGTCCAGAGATCTGGAGGCACCAAACACAGAGAGAGACAGAGACAGAGAGAGGGAGAGAGACAGAGACAGAGACAGAGACAGAGACAGACAGACAGCCACATCTCTCTTCACTCCCACTTGTAGATCTTCAGCATCTTCTCTGTCAGCGACGCCAGGAAGTGGTCTCCATTCACCTTGTACGGACAAATGTCCAGAACAGGAAGGTCGGCAGGAAGCTTCTGGAGGAGAGAGCCACTCCCTGCATCCCACACCTAGAGAGGAGGAGGAGGGGAGAGGAGGGCTTTTATGTATGTTGTGGCGTCTTCGCTTTCAGTTTCCACAAACAGAAGGTAGACGTTTTTACAATTACATTAACTAGAACGTTGACTGACCAGCGTGGAGCTGGACGCCTCGTCGCCAGCGCACACTAGCGTGGCTCCGCCCCCCGGGCTGGGCAGCACGGCGTTCTTGGTGAGCAGCTTGCAGGACGAGCCGGCGCTGAAGGTCTGCACTGGGGAGCAGGAGCAGCACGGGTGCTGGTTCGAGTCCCGCTGAGGCTCCCGGGTCAACTCCATCAGGACGCAGCGCAGGGAGGGGTTGGAGCGCCCTGGGGGTCAAAGGTCACAGCACAGGGGTCAAGGTTCATCCTTTCATCACAGCTTGAGTCTGAAAGGCCTTTAGCAGGCGCTACCTGGGCGGTAGGTGACCAGGCAGTGCCGGGTGTCAGGCTCCACCTGGATGTCGGTGCAGCCTCCGCTCTCCAGCGGCAGGAGGTGCGGCCTGTAGGTGCCGCTGTCCACCTGCTCCCAGAAGCACCCCCCCTCCAGTGAGCCGGCCAGCAGCCCCCCGCAGGGGAAGGCACTGGAGGCGGCGCGGGGCACGTAGCATAGCGACGCCACGGGACACCTGCACACACACACACAGGTTAGCAGGACGCTAATGCTAATCCTGTTTTTAAGGCTTGTTGATGATGATGACACACAGAAACAAACTGTTTCTGTGTGTGTATATATATTTGTGTGTATGTTTCTGTGTGCGTGCACCTGGACCGTGGGGGCTCCAGCTCCTGGATGTGTGTGCTGGTGTCTCTGGTGTCGTACACCAGCACCGAGCCATTGCTAAGGCCAGCGTACACGTAGTTACTGTTGTCATGGCACCAGGAGCAGCTCCAAACCGGCCGCCCGGCGTTGTAGGTCTGGACCACGGTGTTGGTCAGCAGGCTACACACACACACACACATACACACACACACACACACACACACACACACACACACACACACAGGTATGAACTGCAACGCCTCAGAACATCACCATCAGCTCAGTTGACTGAACTGGCAACATATTGAGATGGCAGCTTCACATCGATGCACCCTGATTAGATGTGTATTCTAAATAACTCAGCTTCTGAGATGCTGAAAGGTGTATTTTCCTAGTTTCACAGGAGCTACATGTAGGCTAGCTGATCCCATCTGCAGCCATGCATTGGGCTAACACAATTAGCATGCAGCCCGTCGCTATCTCTGTACTGGACACACACTGACCTTCTGTCTGAATCTGGTCAGAGTAAAGAAGAGAATTTCCCCCCAAAAACTGGAGTGTCCCTTAGTACAGTAATAGCAGGTCTGTAGTTGAGTAGTAGCAGGTCAGTAGTACCTGGTCAGTTTGAGGGTGTTGTCCAGAGCAGCAGAGAGCATCAGGCTGTCATCCTGCGTGTTGAAGGCCAAACCTCTGATCTGCTTGACGTGGATGGGGATGTACGGACCGGCCTTCAGGTTCACAGCACTGACCTTCTTCACCCCACAGCCTGAGGAGGAGGAGGAGGAGGAGGAGCCGTGAGGCTTTCTACCAAACATTTTGACCTTTGATGAAAGAATTCTGGATCAAGTCCTGGCGATTCACTAGCACTGCCAACCCTATAATAACAAATGACAGACATTGCCAAATGCGAAGCCCAATGCTACAATCCTGCATGAGCAGATAGTTTAACACCCAACACCCTCTGTCTGTGTTCATTACAACTTGACAAAAACATGGAAATTTGCATCAGTCTCCTGGAAAATGAAAATACATGTCCCAAGTGTAAACTACCCAGAGCATTCAGCAGCTAAAGCGTGGGGGGCGTCATCGTACCGGGGACCAGGGTGGTCTGGGGGGACGGCTGCGAGGCCAGCAGGCAGCTCAGGGGCCGGCAGTACGACAGGACCCTACAGCCCCCCGCCTGGGACACCAGGACCGCCTTGGAGAAGGTGTAGTGGGCCGCCCTGGACCCATCTGCCCTCTGGGACATACTGAGGACCCCAGAGCACCCCAGGGAGGACGAGGGTCCACTTCCAGTCTGGGACATCAGGGCTTTCAGCTCCTAAACACACAGACAGGAAGGGGCGGGGAGCTGTGATGTCATGAAATTAAAACCATACCTCATTGTAATAAAGAATCAGATTTGATTTAGGTGGTATTCCTAATGCCTGATGTCATGATCCAACAGGAAGTGATGTCATTGATCTGACCTGCAGTTGTTTCCGCAGCTTCCCGCACTGGTCCGTCGCCAGCTGCAGCTGCAGGCAGTAATGAGCAGATTCCAACTCAGCTTTCCTGCGCAGAGACTGCTCCATCTGCAGCGACCTGCAAAAACAATTGAAACCCCGAATAATCATGGGGTTGTTTTCCAAGAATTTCAGTTGATTTTCCTGGAGACAAAGAGATTCATGGTGCACCGCCAGCGTGCGGCCACATGACACGTTTCCTGAAGTCTTCAAAAGCAGGTTCGTGCACCACTCACTTCTTCAGGCCTTCCTGCTCCGAGTTGTCCAGCGCTCGCAGCCTGGGGGCGTAGAGCAGCACCACGTCAGAGCGCTTGGCCTTCTTGTTGCACTACAAGGAGAGGTGATAGTTAGAACCAGGAGGAACCAGGTTCCACTAATAAAGTAATGTTCCCGAGCCAGCTGACGCGCACAACCTCGTGCACATCCTTCTAGCAGTGAACAGGTGTCGGGTAGGATTGCTGCGGTTACTGGTGTTGCATTGCTTGCCCACCGTCCCCACCCTTGCTTTTTATTTGTTATTAGATGAAACCCATTTAGTTCATTTTCGCATTTCAGCACCCACGTCCACCAAATAAAAAAATCAATTTGTAAAATACTGAGCGCGTTATCAATACTTAGTTGGACAATGGACTCCATGTGCAGAAGAGTCACAGCACAGTCTGCAGAGTCAGATTTCACTTATCACGAGACGAGAGGGGATGAGAGGAAGAAGGCTCTAGACCTTGGGCGTGTGATCTCCATCCGCTGCTCGTCCTCGTGCCCCGAGGACACATTGAGAACATTGTGTTTTTTTCTTTTAGATTAATTTTATTTTACCTCCGAAATAAAAAAGCAGGGGACACTCCGCCCCCGCATTGTAAAATGTCTGGTAAAAATGTCCTCACCGTGGTATTTCTAGCGTCAGTCTGCAGTGCGTGCCAACCTCCATTAAGGACTGGATGGAAAACAACTTCTTGCATTAAAAGCTGAACAATCTGAGGTTCTTCTCTTTGGCCCGGACAGTATCATCCCACAGATTGAACTGCACATCGGCTCCATTTCCCTTCCGCTTGATCGAGGTCAATAAACCTCTGTGTATGTCAACACATTAAGTCGCTTGATCCGTTTCTTCCGTTTGAGGAACATTTCAATTCTCAGGCAGGTTGTGTCCAAACCGGAGATGGAGATCTCCCTGCACCATCTCCAAGTGTCCAAAACGGTGCTGCTAGGCTAACAGCTAGGCTCCTGCGGTCTAGACTCAAAACTAAAACTCTGGAACTCTGTCCCTGTGTGGGGTCCACTCACCTGGGGACACTTGGCGCTCTGGGCCTGGCTCTTCAGCCAGCGGTCGATGCAGGTGAAGCCGAACAGGTGCCCGCAGCGCAGGGCGGCCAGGCGGTGAGGTCCAGCTGTGGTCCAGGCCTCGAAGCAGATGGAGCATGCGTCTCCTTCACCCTCCTCCGGCGACGGGAGGGCTGCTGGGACTGGAGCTACGGTGACTGGAGCTATAGGGACTGGAGCTACAGGGACTGGAGCTACAGGGACTGGAGCTTCTGGAGCCACTGGGACAGACTGGGAACAGCAGAGGTTTATGTCATAGTGTTAAAAAGTAGTTTGTGGGTTAAAAGCTAAGAAAAACTAAAAGATGCCAGTTAGATTTCCATGACAGTTCCTGGCTCCGCCCCCTCTGGGCTCACCTGTGCAGGTTCATCTCCAGGATCCGCCCTCACAGTGTCTGAAACAGCCCTGGGTTCTGGAGACGGAACAGAGACATGAGACACGGACAGCAGCACCAACAGAACCTGGTACTTTCCACTGACTATTTGATGCATTCTAGTTTCAGACAGACTAAACACTAATGTGGCATACTACAGAGTATGCTAGAATGCATTTCTGACACGGTGTCAGACTGACCTACAGGGGGCTCCAGTGGGGGGCCCTCAGGGGCCGCCTGCAGGCCAAGGGCTGAAGGAGGGGTGTGAGCCTCGTCCTCAGACTCGCTGATCTCCGTGCTGCTGTCGGACTCGGGTTGGGAGGCGCTAGCGGCCGGGACGCGCAGCAGGAAGTCCGGGAAACCTCTGGAGGGCGGGGCATCCTGCCGGGGGTAGTGTACCCTCAGGCCCTGTCTGCAGAAACACACCCTGAACAGCCTGTACACCGCGACGACCCTGTGCACCTGGAACCCCATCCACTGTTTAGAACATCAGAACTGTCCTACCTGGTTCTCCGGCTCCTCGCCGGGCGCTGTGTGGCTGCACCCCTCGCCCGCGCTGCGCTGGGCTGCGCCCGCTGGCTGAACGCCCAGGTGGTGGGGAGACGCGCCGGCTCTTCATCATCATCATCCTCCAGCTCCGTGCTGCTGCCAGAGTCATCGATGATGAAGGGGAAGTGGACGCCCTCCACCTGGCCGGGCGGAGCCTCCAGCTGGGGGTCCACCTCCATGGCCTCCATCTGAGAGGAGGAGAGAACATCGTTACGTTTGTATACTGTGCTCATCTTCTGCGGCCATGCTTGTTGTTTACAACACATCGTCTGCATGGCGGCGTCATGTGTGATGGAAAATTACCATGTAACCCCCTTTCTCTCAGGTCTCTGGAACAAGATACATCCTAACCCCCACCATTCCATATGTTCTTATCTGCTCAGTTTGTGGGTACCTGGTGTGCTCACAATGGAATGACGATTGTGAATGCGAGCGGAAATGTAAATGCCTATTAGTCATGACTTGGGGCAGAGTCACAAGACGACACCCAAATTTTAGAAAGTACAGGTGCAACCTGCCCAGGAGGGAGGACATTATCGAGCTTATTTTCTTTCGACAAGTCATGTCAACTTCATTTCTAAAGCCCTTGAGTCACAATAGTCTCAAAGGGCTTCACAGACCCACATTTCACAGAGAAATCAATGACATCCCCTTCGTCTGAACCTCCAACCGGGAAAAGGAGATCGCAATCATTATTGTTTTATCGCCCAGCACTACTCTACATGTAGGTGTCACCAGTCACAAATTTACACCTAAGAGCAAAGCGATGGGGTCAGAGGTCATACATTTCTGAGGTTCTGAAAATACTGTGATCAGATGGAACATCAGCTTGGTTTGATATTATCTTAAGTCTTCAGTCTCATTAGGAGCGAGAATCTGTGATGTGCGGTCACCGTCCGCGTCAGTACTGGGATGGAGAACAGTCTTTAAAGGTGTGGAGCTGCCTGACTTGGACACTTACAGGCTACAGACAGAGGCCAGCAGCACATCCCGGTGGACTGGGAATAGTAATGATAAACATTGCATATTGACAGGTGCCTGGATGGATGTCCAGCTGACCTGGTTGGTGTCATCACCGCCCCGTGGTCAGGTATAATAGATTAGATTCAACTGTCATTGCACAGAGTACCAGGACTGAGGCAACGGAATCAGTAGGAGGATCATCGAGGAGCAGCGGCTGCCATGTAGCGGCGCCCGGGGATGGAACCGACAACCTTCCCATCACTAGACAACCCGCCCCGCCTCTTGATAAACCACACCATCCCGGCAGAAACCCGTCGTTCTGCTTGCGATCAATTCGTGTCGTGACTCACTGTCCGTTATCCAGCCCGAGCTCCTGCAGGCTACCCGCCGGGGAATGGCTCGCGTTCTGCGGGGTGGAACGCAAACAAACACCGAGGCCTAGGAGGCCGCTAGTCCAGCACCCTGCGTCCGGGTGCAGCTCAGAGCGGCTTACCTGCAGGGTAACGGGGGTCCGCTAGGTCGCTCTCACCGCTTCCACTTGCAGGGCTCGGATCACACCGAGCCGCAGCGGGTTCGGAGCAACACCTCCAGGGTTCAGAGGGAGGCGAAGCGAAACTAAGCTAACTGCTTCTGGAGCTATGAGCTCGAATCTCCCCGCGCCGGGCAGCGCGCCACGCCCCGCCCCCTCACGCAGCCGCGTCATCACGTAGCTTCTACGTCATCACGTAGCTTCTACGTCATCACGTACCTGTTGCGTCACCTTCACATCACTTCGACTCACGCCCCGCCCACCTCACGCACCTTTGCATGGTTGCAGCCTATTAAACAATGACGTTTCAACACATGGATGCATTTGTTTGTTTGTTGTGGTTCATGTGACGTCATTCATGACGACAGCAGTGGCTCTGGAGGTGGAGCAGTCACCTGGTAATCTGAAGGTTACCGGTTTGATTCCAGCTCCTCCCGCAGCACGTCAAAGTGTCCCTGAGCGAGGCACCGAACCCCTAACTGCTTATTAGTGAATATTTTGGCTGAAGTATGAGTGGTGAGTCACCTGCTCATATGTAGCTTCAATACTTCCAAGAGTCAGTGGTGAGCTACACAACTGACTACACATAAGATATTTTCAGGAAGAAAAAATGATGTTTCAAATGATAATTTTATTCCTGCATGCATTTGTCTGGCAGATACCCCGATGAAGACGGTTCACTGTTGGTGATTAAAGAATCTATATGGAGCTACACTCATTGTGCGGTATTCCTCATTTGAATTCTGCTGCAAATACCAGCACCTCTAAGAAACTGTGGTGTGCGTTTATCTATCCTTCTTTGATGCTGACTTTACTGTCCAGTTGACAGTCAAGTGATTTGCAGAATTTGCTGCAGAAACCAATATGCTAAGTCTCAGAGTAGCTCCCCCGCAGCTTTCCTCTTCTGCCATCTCCAACGTAGCCTGTGGGGGAAAAATACTCTGGATTTGTTATCATACAGCATTTGTCGTTTTTTTCCCCAGACGCTACAAGTCTTCAACGCCTCATGCATAATACAATACATACAGTGCACATGTATGCTTTTTTTGTTTTTTATGTTTGTTACCAACAAGTGAATTCTGAAACAGTCATGTTTCCATGTATGCATACCCGGTGTGCAATTTCTGTACACCTCTCTGCAATGCAAACAAGGTCTCAAGGGAGCACATTGTGTAGAACTCTTCCTTGTAGGCTGCTGAGAAATTACTCCAGGTAGAAACACCTGCATATAAAAATTGTGAGTATTAAAAACTGAGCACTATGCTTCAACATCACAGGGTTTTTCCTGGCTCAAAATAAGGGTTAGGTGGTAACTTTGCGTGAAAGCGACTGCGGTTGGTGCGGCTTTACCGCCACCGTCACCTCGATGTGTTGTCTACGTACATTTATATTTGGAATGTAAGTTCAGGTCTTTAAGAGACCAATAAAAGGAAAGTGTGTTTGAATTTAATATTTATGATCATTCAGGATATCCTTGATCCATAAATCCAGACCTCATGACTCACCCCTGGCCATCTCCTGTATGAGGCACCTACTGGTGGGATGATCCAACTGCAGCAATAAATGCACGGACAATTTAACGGTTTTTACATGGTTTTTCTTGCATGATTTCTCCTAGGAGGCTTAGGTGGGGTAAAAAAAAAAAGCCTTAGGTGGGCCGCTAAGCCTTTTCAATGCAGGAGAAACCCTGCATCACACCCCAAAGGGTGTACCACAATCAGAATCATTACATTTTCCACTTACTATCAAACCACATAAAATGTGCTCGTCTCCTGAAATACTCGCATCTCTCAAGCGCGAGCACACCAGGGCCAAGGTCAGGAGAGCTCCATGGCTGTCCTACAGGACCACCTCGTGGACTATTTCTTCCAGAGACACTCTGGCAGCTGGACACAGGTACACATTTTGTGATTTGCGTATTAATTCTGGCTCCAAACTCTTAAGTAATAGAAATACAGTATGACATCATAGGAAGGGAGGGGTGAAAAAGCGATGTAACACAATTCTGGTAGAGAACGCTTTTGCATTCAAATGTAGCCAACTCACCAACGACATCTCTCTCTCTCTCTCACACACACACACACACACACACACACAGTGTCTGCGCTAAATAACGTTTATTATTTGTACAACATCATATGTAGTAGCTCTCTCTCTCACACAGACCATGCTGGCAGCCTCACTTTAATGTTTTCAAGAGAGAAATGGAGTCATAACTAATAACAATAACTTCAACAAAAAACCTATTAAAACTGTTAGAAAGTAACTTCAGGGAAACATGAAATTGAGAGCAGTCTATTTATTCATGTTGACCCCTGGCATGTTTTTGTTTTTATTAATTTTTATTGTTTGTTTCTCCTTTTATTTACCGATTTGTATCTTTACTTATATAACTGTTTAAATCGAACTGTTATTGATCATTTGTATCATTGTATTGTAGAAAGAATTGAAATAAAAATAAAAGATGAAAAAATAAAAAATAAAAAATATTATAACATTTAATTAATAAAAACTTGCAGGCTAAGCTAACGGTAAATAGCTGCAACAAATAACTATTCTATTTTAAATGTTTTTAATTTAACTTATTTGTGCAATAAATATTCAGACGCTCACCGCCCCGCTGCTTCCGCGGCGCCATCTTTCTTTCTAATGAACTTTGACCTTGATCCAATAGCGCCGTCCGAACTAAAAGCCTCGATCAAATCGTCATCGCGCCTCCTAGTGGACTGGAGCCTGTACTACGTTGGACGTTGACGGCCCTCACCTGGTCACGCCACGCCCCCTCACACCACGCCCCCTGGTCTGCAGGACGCAGCTGGACCCTTCTCCCTCATGTGGGGGAAATAAATCAGAGACTATGGCTCCTACATATATAGTTCAAGACTAGACAAAGTGAACTATTTTTCTCATAATTTCAAGTTTTTAATAATAAAAACTCAGTGCACCGATCAAAATAATATTTTCATGGTTACTTATTACTTATTAATCTTTTGTGCCACATACAGGTCGTTACTAGCAAAGTCATACTTTCCATAATTCCTACATGACTTGAATGCAGCATCAGACATTGCGGCCACGAGACAGGGGCCTGGTGGACCTGGACCTGGACCTGGACCTGGACGGTCGTCACTGTTTCTACACAATCATAAATATCACAGATAACTTCTGATATAAATGTGTTTGATGTGCAACCAGTGGCCATATTAACTGACAAACTGAAGTTGATTAATGTTTCACTTTTGTTTTATGAATGAAGCGTCGCTGCTGAAGTTCAGAGGAACCAAGTCCACTGGAACCATCTTCCTCCAACCAGAGGCCAGGTTCTGGGTTCAACGGCCAACTTTAAACTACACACCACCACATGCACAGTATTATTGAATGGAACAATAATCAATAAATCATTGATTTCTTGATTATTGTTTTACGTTTTAATGCTGAGTTAATGACTGTCCTCAGCATTAAAACTCATAACAATGAGACACTTTACTGGACACGACAGGAGCCCCTTCCAGAACGTCATACTAGTACATGTTCAGTACATACTATGTACTATCTCGTACATATTTAGGACATACTATTCTAAGGATGTGGTTTCCTGGACCCAAGTGCAGAGAAGCACCGGAGGCAGGTCCTCGGAGAAAAGCAATAAGAAAAGGTCCCTTTCCAAATGTAGGCGGCAGGCGGAGGACGCCGCCGGGAAGAAGCACAGACGCTGTACAGCCGACAGGGAAGTCCAGCTGCGCGGATCGTGACGGCACCGGAGGTACCGGTCTGACTCCCTGATCGGTTCAAGGTCCTCCGGGCACCGGACACGGCGCCTCACTCGTCTGCCGTCCACCATCCAACGAACGGCGTATATGCGTTGGCCATCCGGCGGGCGAGGAGGAGGTGGAGCTGCCGGCACCGGCGGGCCCGAGCGGTGAAACTCCGAAGCGGACCCGCTGGACCGCCCGGAAGGGTCCCAGTAAGCGCGGGGCCGGCTTGCGAA
>OMKR01063288.1:0-11333 GCA_900302355.1 Cyttopsis rosea
ATTTATTTATCATACAGGTGCACAAGCACTTAACACACACACATGCAGAGGGTGGTGATGACCCGAACACACACACACACACACACATACAGGGAGTGGTGACTGATGAGATATTTTCTAGTAGCACAACTAGTAGCACAATGCTAACTAGTAACATTGTGTTAACTAGTAGCACAATGCTAACTAGTAACATTGTGTTAACTCGTAGCACAATGCTAACTAGTAGCATTGTGTTAACTAGTAGCACAATGCTAACTAGTAGCATTGTGTTATCTAATAGCACAATGCTAAATAGTAGCACAATGCTAACCAGTCAGCCCAAGTGGCAGTTAATCTACAGTAAGTGCAAGTTGCAGTATTGCCACATATATTACTAATAAACGACATACAGTAGTAACAGTAATCGAAAATAAAAGTGCCGTACATACACTAATAGAGAATGTGAAGGTAGGTCGCACCGTGTTGCATGCTGGGACGGGGGCACCGCGATAAGAGCCGTTTACCTGTTTACCTGCGATGGTCACCCGCTCACCTTTTGTTTTGTTTGGCTAAAATGTTTGTTAAATCCGTCAAATCGGACGGAGAAGGGACCAGAGGGAGAGAAGGGACCAGAGGGAGAGAAGGGAGCCTACCGGGAGAAGCTGAATCTCAATGCGAAGCAGCCGGATTTGGACAAACTAAGCAGGATAAACAACAGATCCGCGTGACTTTGTGGCCCAAGACCGGATGACAGACCCGGGTGCGGACACTTTGCGGGAGTCTCTTGATGCAGCCGTGGCGATGTTTTAACATTTTAGCCAAACAAGACAAAAGGTGAGCAGGTAACCATCGTAGGTAAACAGGTAAACGGCTCTTATCACCGCCCCCCCGTCCCAACATGGCGCGACCTACCTTCACATTCGCAGTTAACGATGGCATCCCATGACGACTATTGATCGGTGTTTCCAACCTGGTAGCATTTTTCCTCATGGTGGATACATTTTGTCTCGGAGTGAAACCCGTCGTCCGTCTCCTTGTATTCATGCTGTGCCCGGCGCTGCCACAGGAGAGGTACTTAAGACATGCGATACTCTGTCTTTCCTGTCTGCCCTCTGTCCCCACCGTCCAACACATACAACCAAGAGATGAGGTCATTGAAACACACACACACACACACACACACAGAGGCTTGTCGTCATTCTACCCAGTCTGTAAAGAGAAACCGTGAGCCGTTACTAGATCGTCTTTCCTGCAATTCATTCCTGACAGATGAGTCTTTTGGATTTGCTGCTGACAAGCATCAAATATTTGTTTCAAGCTTTTTAAGATGAGTTCCTTCAAGATAACTTCATACGCTATACCTGCAAACGGTATATACAGCATATTCGTTTTTTAAATTTGTTTAATTAGATGTTATATCATAATCCGTCAACATTCCCCTACTTTGTGTAAACACAGCCCTCAGCTCAAGCCGAACCGAAAAACAGCTATATATATATTTAAAAAAACACACAACCTTATTTTATTTGTTTATTTTCAATGCAGTGATAGCGATATCCTTCTTTGCGACGTGGCCTTTCCAGCGGAATAGATACTGTATATTTTCCAGCCGAGTGGCTTTTTGAAGCTTCAAGATCCTTGTGACATTTGAACATATCGCAGACCCCGTTTACACCTGGCATTAAAATGCGTCTTGGGTGATCCGATCACAAAGTGGACAGCTCTAAGTACTGCACCCAATCACATTGAGGATGCATTGAGATCCGATCGCTCAGACCACATTCCGAGGTGGTCTGGGCCACATATGGCCACATTCCTTTAGCAGTGTAAACGCGAATGTATCCTGGATCACATTGATCCTTGTCCTTCCTCCGGGGGGTGGGCCTTACAGCCCCGGGGAACAACTTCAGCGTCCATCGCAGGTCAGATGAGGTTTCCTCTGCATGTTTTAGTGGGGGTTCTTACTGATGTTACATGGAGGAAACCCCATGTGAGAACATGCAAACTCCACACAGAAAGGCCCCTAATTGGGAGATGCGCTCCCACCATAGCGCATGTGCCAACAGTGCCCCAGGTGGGAATCGAACCGAGGACCTTCTTGCTGTGTGTCAGCAGTGCAACCACTGTGTTCATGTTCTTTCTAAGACCGTAGATAGTTCTCCTGAATAAAACTCTTCCAAGATAAACTGTCCTTCAAGCACTGCTGGATGCCAGCAGCTTTTTGGGTGGCACAGTGTAATGGGGCCACTGTGCCAAGTACATAACTCATCGCGCGCCAACGGCATCATACCATTACAGAACTGCAGGATTTATTATTTACAAGTAAAATATTTACACAAAACATCCAGTTTTTACTAAATTAAGTCCCATAGCAACGGAAAGCAATGTGAAGACGTATGTGACCCGGCACTTACTGTAGAGCTGTCCGCTTGTGATCGGATCACTCAAGACGCATGTTAATGCCAGCCTTGCCAAGTGTAAACAGGGCTGCAGATGTAGGTAACGCCCACATTCCATCCCAGCACGTCTCTTTTTGAGGCTTGTTCACTGACAAGGACACACACATTAGGACTGAAGCAAAGTCATGGAGCCAGTAAGCAAGAAATAAAATCTCCTGTAATCAATAAAAGGTTTTGTAGTTTTATCACACATGTATTTATCCAGATTTCCTATTGTCGTTCCATTCTGCAGGTGATTGTGGACGACATGGGGAACAAAATGATTTATGAGTTTCCAGTGAATCGGTGGTTCGCCATCGACGAGGACGATGGGAAAATCCAGAGGGATATTCTGGTGGGAGGGACTGAGCCCACAGGTGACAAAGAACAGTTGTGGTTTGACCTCTAAACACCAAGATGAATGCTTGTCACAGGGTACTATCTGACTTCCAGACAAACTACTTGTCTGCATCCTCCAAACTCTTGGCTAAAGGGGAAAAAAAGTAATACAAGACACATGCTCTCTCATTTTCTTTCTTCACTGACAAACGATGAATTCTTTCCATTCAGCATGTTCTGGCTTTTTCACTCATTTGAAAAATGCGAAAAACATATTTTATTCCCAGCTACTCCAGAGGTCATGGATCACGACCATGAGATCATTGATTCTTTGGGCAGACTATTGGCTGCGTGATGTGAAACCGTGAGCCCGGCTGGCACGGCCTCTGATTGTACGACATGTAACTGTACCCTGCAGGTATTGTGTACAACGTCCAGATAGTGACAGGCGACATCCGCGGTGCCGGGACCAACTCCAAGATCCACATCGTGATGCACGGCTCCAAGGGCCTGAAAAACAGCGGCAAGGTGATTAGGAGATGTTGGTGTGGTGGAGCAGATAAAAAGCAAAGAGAAAGAACTGTATAGTAGCTGTTACCAGATGAGGGAGGCTAGATGGCCTAATAGATGGATGGATGGATGGATGGATGGATGGATGGATGGATGGATGGATGGATGGATGGATGGATAGATAGATAGATAGATAGATAGATAGATAGATAGATAGATAGATAGATAGATAGATAGATAGATAGATAGATAGATAGATAGATAGATAGATAGATAGATAGATAAACAACAACCAGTTCACATCAAAACAATAGGGATTTTCTTTCCTTGGTGTGTATGGGAATTCCAGGTGTTTCTGGAGGGCGGTAAGTTTGAGCGTGCTCTGACAGACATCTTCACCGTGGAGATCGCTGCACTGCTCAGCCCCCTCAGCAGGGTCACCATCGGGCATGACAATGGAGGAGTCAGTGCCGGCTGGTATTGTGAGAAGGTACGAACACACACACACACACACACATACTGTACATACACACAATAGACTATCACACTCAAACGAACAACTCCTTCCTTGGCTGTTCCACATTGCAGATGGTGGTGTACTGTCCCTTCACGGGGATCGAGCAGACCTTCCCGTGCGGTAAATGGCTGGCGGAGAACGAGGGAGACGGACTGATCGAGAGGGAGCTGTATGAGATGGTTTCACTCAGGCAGAGGAGACAGAAAAGTGAGTCAAATGTCTGATTTTTGTGAAGACGCATATTGTATATTTCAGTTTGACTCTTCAGTTATGGATAGCTTGGCCAACCCTGGTGTTTGTTGTTCCTCGCAGAGCACCCGTGGTCTTTGTGGATCTGGACGTCAGATATTCCCAATGCCGGCACAGATGCAGATATCTGCTTCCAGATCTACGGGCAGAAGGGCAAGTCAGACGAGATCAGACTGGACAACAAGACGGACAACTTCGAGCAGGGCCAGGTGGACAAGTTCATGGTAGGTGTCTGAGGTACTGTCAGATGCTGCCACTGATGTAAATGCACATACATGCAAAAGTAAAGTAATTCCAGTTCCATTCTATTTCAATGCGGTCTCACAGGTGGAGCTACCCGACATCGGAAAGTTGATCAAATTTCGTATCTGGCACGAGAAGAGAAATCCCTTCACAGGGTGGCATCTCAGTAAGGTGAGTGCGATAAAATGAATATGGTTGACTGGCTATCGACTAAAGACAATTAAAAGACACTTCCACAATGAACCATCACCAAAAAAGAACTACTTAAAATTGCAGATGGTGCTTCATGTTCCTCATATGGTTCTTTGGAATATTAAAAGGTTCTTAATACTAATTTGACCTCCCCCACCCCTCAATGTTGTTTAAGAACCTGGTTTGAAACAAAAAATGGTTCTTTTGTGGCATCACTTCAACAAACCATTTTTTGTACACGTTTCTATCTTATTAATAAACTCCCCAAACTCCCCATACATACTGTACCTTATTCCTCAGCATATAGGGCATCTATGAGTAGATACACCATACATGCCCAAATTTACCTTTTGAAGATTACCTTTTAAAGGTGCAGTGTGTAGAATTTAGCGGCCACTAGCAGTGAGGTTGCAGATTGCAACCAACTGAATTCCACTCCGTGTCTGGTAAAACAAAATGGCGGCGTCCGTGGAGGGGAATCTACAGTGGCCGCAAATCTCGTGAAAAACGTGAAAATCCCAGTGTTTGGTTTGTCCGTTCTGGGCTGTAGCAATGGGGGCTCCAGCCGCATGGAGATATAAATGGCTCATTCTAAGGTAACAAATACACAACGATTCTCATTTTCATGGGATTATAGTTAAAACATACTTATTAATATTATATTTCATATTCCATTCCTTTTCTGCCAAGTCCGTTCCGCAAAATGTCACAAATTCAACACACTGCACCTTTAAGGTACTAAGATACAAGAAAGAGGAAATCAGTCGCTTTAACCAGAGTTTTAATAGTAAAGTGGCCTAACAGAGACTATCAATCATGACCCCTTTCATTAAAAAAAATGTTTTGTATCCTCATTTTGTTTAATATGATCAGGCAACAATTTTGAAGACCTTAACAAAGGAGAAGTATAAGTTTTCTTGTGAGCGATGGCTGGACACCAGCGAGGACGACAACGAGGTTGTGAGGGAGCTTCCTGCTTTTGGAGACCAAATCGCTGAACCGCTGCCCTGTAGGTCCCCACCACCCAGCTCATTTTGTTTGATCTGTTTACTGATTTTTACAAATAGGGAATTGATGGCATGTTCACATCCACAGTGGTTAAGTACAGAGTCACGGTGTGCACGGGGAACGTTGGCGGCAGTGGAACGGATGCCACCGTCTTCATCAACCTGATCGGAGAGACGGGCGACACCGGGGAGCGACAGCTGGTCAACTGCAAGAACAACATCAACAAGTTTGAGAAAGGAAACGTGGGTGTTAACTCGTCATGAATATCAACTTGATTTATCACTGTCAGCAATGTTGGAGGCTATTGTAGAAAAAGAAGTAAGGAAATCTCAAATATGGGGAGGATCACCAAACCATTACCTCCATGTCCCATGCTCTCCTCCCTCTCTCTCTCTCTCTCTCCCTGTCAGATGGACGAGTTCATCATCGAGGCAGTGTCCATCGGGCAGGTTCGCAGGGTGCGGATTGGTCACGACGGTCGAGGTGGAGGCTGCGGGTGGTTCCTGGACAGGGTGGTTGTCAGGGAGGAGGGACAGGCGGAGGCCCAGGCGGTGGAGTTTCCCTGTAACAGGTGAGGGGGGTCAAACACACCGACACCCACAGTGAGCCCATGACCCCTTTACCCTGATCGGGTTTCCACATCTGCCGTTTGTTTGTTTTGGCAGCTGTCTTTGTGTGCTGTAACCTTCTTCTTGTGTCTTTAGTTTGTAATTGTTGAGGCACATTGTTATCACATAGAAAGTCTCTAGGAAATGAAATTAATATACAGTACCTGAAAATAACTCTATATTTTATGCCAGTTGTTCTCAATTGGTGGCTCCCAATCCAAAACTGGGTTTTGGGCCTGTTTAGAGTGGGTGTATATGTCCACTTCTTCGAAAAACTATATATTATATGTTGTTTTATCGTACTTAATTTCTGATTATAATCTTTAAACCACTTCCAACTGTGGTAGGTGGCTGTCATGGCGTCATATTGCAAATATCCCTCACCATGTGGGACGTTGTGGATTACTGCACTATTCATTAGAATTAGAATGGCTTCAATTTTGTTTGGTTGTGACTCAATGACTCAGGATCAAATCAGGATCCTGCCCAGCTAGAAATTGTTTGTTCTAAAAACATTCTGAGAATGTACCATGTTCTAGTAATGTTTTCAGCCGGAAGTTTTTTTTTTAAATGTTCCCAGAATGTTCTTCTTAAAGGTAGGATAACGTTCTCTAAAACCATTCTAAAAATGGTTAAAAATAAAATGTTTTTGATAACGATCAAAACTTTATGCCCTAACATTCTTAAACGTTTTCAGCAGGAACATTATGCTTGTTAGAACATTATGCCAGAAACAAACGGGTCCTCATTTACATTGCACACCTTACAGTATGTGATGTATATGTGAATTTGGCTATAACAGAGAAACCTAATAAGACCTACTTGTGTTCGCCAAGATTGCGTCTACAAGTCAACATGGATTATCTGAATAGACTTTGGCATATCATTCTCTCCAACCACATCACGCCAAAACCTTTGGTCTACTTATCAGTATATTTCAGCCAGAATAGGACTTACTGTAACAGCTCTTACAAACCTCCTTTAGAAAATTTGGCATGTATGTGATTCACAGAAGAGTGCTTTATTCCAGCTGTAATTTCAATTTAACACATCGAGACGTCTAGGAGAGACGTTGTTCCTTCGTTGTCATATAACATTGTGGGAATGTTTTGTCAAAGAACATTCTACAATCTGTTACCTCAACAACGTCCCCAAAACATCCTCAGAATGCTGCAGGCAAAATGTTCTACCTTTGTTAACATATCACATTACAGGAACGTTTTATAAAAAAGCGTTCTGTCATCTCAGGCCTGAAGAATATCCTGAAAACATTTTCGGAATGTTGCTTCGAGAATGTTCTTCCGTTATTATCGTGTAACATTGTGGGAATGTTTTATAAAAGAACATTACCTCAATAACGTCTTCAAAACATCCTCTGAATGTTGCAGTTAAAACGTTTATGCAGACGCAAATTTGACATATGTGTTATATATGTGTACATATTAACACCACAGATGTGTGTGTATAATCACTTTTAGATGATAATGTTGTCATTGGATGTTCAAGGTGGCTTGACCGTAATGAGGACGATGGACAAATCTTTAGAGAGTTGTTGCCGCTCTCAGATGGGCAACGTCTTTACAGTAAGTTCTGATGGTTGACACTTGATGCTTTTTAATGCAAAAGCTAAATCATCACATCACAAAGTCAGAAACAGAGAGATTAGCACATTTCTTCTTAATCTGTGTGTGTCAGATATCGGTTATCACATCTCAGTGAAGACAGGGGACATTCCTGGAGGAAGTTCGGACTCCAAGGTGTTCGTGAAGCTCTTTGGGGAGAAAGGAGACACCAGCAGGATGATGCTGGACGTCTCGGACAACAACCTGGGGAACTACTTTGAGACCGGCCGCATTGACATCTTCACCGTGGAAACGTTCGACATCGGACAGGTGCGGAGCTGAGGAAATGTCTTTTCCTGTTTCCTGTGGTAGAAATACTCCTTCGTCAAATGAAGGATATGTTTAAAAAAAATTTACAACTTCATTTAACCCACAGCATGTTAACGTTATGGCCAAAGAGCCTTATTAAGAACTTCTTGAGAACATTGAAGGATGAAGGATTATAAGGTTTTCTTGAACCTTCTAGAAGACATAAAATGTCAAGTAGAAGATGTGTTTTTTCTATGGTGAATGTGATTTTCTTACTGCAGATCAATCGTCTTATGATTGGCCATACCAATGAGGGGATGCGTGCCGGATGGTTCCTGGACAGTGTGCAGATCAGGGTGCCAGTCCACGGCAGGCACTACATGTTCCCCAGTCACCGCTGGCTCTGCAGGGACGAAGCTGATGGCAAGACTGAGGTGGAGATCTACCCCAGTGAAATCCTGGACATCGAACAATGTAGGCTTCACTCTGTCTTTTGAAAACATTGCTTTAACACCCATACATTCATAAAGTACATGTACAGTGCTTATATACATTTATTTACATTGTTTTTCCCTCATGCTTTGCAGTGATTAACTATGAGGTCACAGTCATCACAGGAGACAAGACGTTCGCCGGCACTAACGCCAAGGTGTTCATCCAGATCTACGGGGACAAGGGAAAGACGGAGTTAATCATCCTGCAAAGCAGATCCAACAACTTTGAGCGGAACAGCACAGAAATATTCAAGGTACTGTACCAATGTCTGGAGGTCTTTCATTGACGATGAAGATGAGGTTAAGATTTAAGACAAATTTATTATTTAAGGTTTCTACACCGTCCCCCAGATAGAGGCCAGAGATGTGGGGAAGATCTTCAAGGTCCGCATCGGACACGACGGCTCCGGTCTCGGGGCCGGCTGGTTCCTGGAGAAAGTGGATGTCAAGCATCTCATCATGGCCATGGTGCCCAAGGAGAAGAAGAAAGAGGACAAGAAGAAGAAGAAGAAAAAGAAGAAGGACGAGGAGGACGAGGATGAGGAGGGCGGAGAGGAGGAGATGCAGGAGGTGGTGCGGACCTACCAGTTCCCCTGCTCCCGCTGGCTGGCCCGCGGGGAGGAGGACGGGGAGCTGGTGCTAGAGCTTCTGCCGGAGGAGGCCGAAGATCTGGAAGGTACAAGATAATTAGACTGATAGAGGGTTAGGGAAAAGGTCAAATTAGGATGGTTATCTATATAAGAGAGTATATAAGTGTGTTTCCTTTTTTGAAAAGACATTTATATAATATTATATTGAAAAAAATTCTGTTATATTTTTTAAGTTATATTTTTATATTAAAAAGAGTTTAATATATTTTTCTTGATTTAGTATGGCAGAAACAACCTCAAAATTCCTGTTCTTAAATATATTCAGATCACTCACATTCAATTACTACTGCAACAATTAAAAACAAAAAGAAAATACACAACAGAAACAAACTTGGAAAAGAATGGGACTAATCATGTAAAATATCCAGCCAAACAAAAATTATTGAAACTATATTAAGATGGTAATTTTCCCAAGTACGCCAAGAATTTAGTTCCTATAACGCTGACATCTAATCTAAGATCATTTCTACATTGATACGTCAATGTCTGTTTGTGTGGATTCGTGCATGTGTTTTATTTACGTCCGCCATACGTACAGTGCGTACTGTATGTGTAGGCAGCGTGCACGGCTCAGCTTGACCGACTCCCCCCATACCCTGACTCACATACGAGGTTAAAGAGGTGTTAGTAATTCATCCGTCGTGTTGTCTGACAGAGAACACCTATGAAGTGAACGTCTTCACCGGTGACATGCTGGGAGCGGGGACTGACGCCAACGTCTACATCAATATTTATGGGGAGAACGGGGACACCGGAGAGCGCTATCTCAAAGACTCGGACAACCTCAACAAGTTCGAGAGAGGGCAGGTACGATAAGGTTAAACGGAAGGAGACGAAAACTCCCCTGATTATACAGATGAAGGCATGGTAAAGATAGCACTATCCCTGATCTTATCGGCCTGCTTTCAAGGTTTCTAGCTGAGAGACTTACTCAGAGCGCAACACAAGAATTCACAAGCGTTTCCTAGACGACCGTTATCCCACACAACCCAAATGTGACAATGCCACAGCAATATTATTCAAACCAAATATTAATTTCATGACCAAATATTAATTCCATGAGATGGAAGGGGGTCTTACGGACAACTCATTCTCCTTCTCATTCTCATTCAACTCATTATGGACTTGATATGAAGATATGAACCAAAATTAATTCAAGTTTGTCCAAGGCACTGACAAGGAATATAATGTAAAAATACCTTTATTCAAATTTGGAGAAAAAAAAATCCAAAAGCAAACTGCTAGGGACATGCACATTGCGGCTAAATGGCCCTTTATATTTTTTCTTTTTTATGTACTAATGTCAATGTCTTGAAAGGCTGAGGGTTAGGGTTAGGGGCCTTGGAAAGGTATTCCTGTATTTCTCAAGTATTCCATTCCAAGTGCTCAGTTGCTACTTTACAAAATTAACGTATAGTTTCAAATAAAGCGTACCGGTACTCAGAATCCGGGGTGATAAATATGATAAATATGTTGAATATAATTAGAATTATTGCTGTTTGAACCTATAAGGATCATAACTAGGAGCTTATTTCACGACTTCATTATTGGGTTTTGTTGACTCACGGTTCCAAAAAAAAGATGAGTCATTTAAATCCTAGACTGTGAAATTGGAAAATAAAAGAAAGAAAAATTTAAAAAACCTCCCATCAAACACTTCCTGGCAACACGAGCCCACCGCCATGCAGAGGGTGGGAGTGCGTTCCGTCAGGATTACACGCTCTCCTCCTACGGCCGAGCAGCTGTGGAGCAGGGGAGCTGGAGGAAGTCCTCAGAGTCACCCAACCTGTCCTACTTTTCAACTCATCACTTAATTAATTAAAGCTGCTGAATAAGTCATCCCTGCGTTACTGCAGGGAACGCACAGCCCACGTCCACAGACAATTTGTTTTATTTTCCTCCTCACGGATGGAGTCGGCCGTGATTAAATGAGGTTTCAAAATTTTGGCAGGTGTACGTAGAAACCATACATGTGTAAATCATATAAAAATCAAGTTAGAAGTCTGTATACAAGAAATCAAACCAAATAAATAGCTCCCATCATGGAAAATCATGTTGTAGAGGTACAACTAATTGGGTTGGAAGGAGGAGGAGTTTTACTGTGTGAACCTCCAATGTCCACCTCTGATTGAAATGTAATGAAGGGTTAGGTTTGGGCTGGGGTTAGGGTTAGAGTTAGGGTTAGGTTTGGGCTGGGATTAGGGCTAGGGCTATATTTGGGTTAACCCTATTCTC
>OMKR01063291.1:0-14424 GCA_900302355.1 Cyttopsis rosea
CTGGTAAAGCCCTGAGCAGGGCTGTGCCAGAGCCAGACCTCCAGCAGGCTGATTTACAGCTGTGTTAAAAGGGCCAGTCAGAGAGGCCACTTTAGGAGGAGATATATACGCCTTGATGTATGCCACGCCACTGGCAATGCTTTGCTTACCCAAGCACAAGGAAACACTCGCAAATACACACACAAAGGAAAACGCACTAACACAACAGCCTCAAACTATAGAGTGAGCATATGGAGTTATCATTGGTGAAAGCGCACACTTATCCCCGTGAGACAATTCAACTCGACACATGTCAAGTTTTTAAACTGTTATTCACGAGCGGAATGACCACAACAACATTATTATACAGAAAAGAAGGGAAAAATCTAAAGTATCTTCTGCAAAAGTCAGTTAAAGTCGGACTGAAACTGAAACAGCAATATTTTCAACCATCGCTGATAACTTTACTCACCATGTATTGTGTTCTCTTTATTTTGAAAAATAAGTGTATAATCCCATGAAAATAAGAATCGTGTATTCGTTACCTTAGAATGAGCCGTTTATATCTCCATGGGGAGCGGGTCCTCTTCCACGGAGGCCACCATGTTGCCCCGCCATGTTTCTACAGTATCCCAGAACGGACAAACCAAACACTGGCTCTAGAGAGGGACTTTCGTGTTGGGGACCATGGACGCCGTCAAGTTGGTTGCAATCTGCAACCTCACTGCTAGTCGCTGCAAAATTCTATACACTGCACCTTTAATACCTTCCGGCATTAGCGGAAACTAGACTACGAATCCGTAGAACTCGTTGGGAAGCGGCGTACCATAGCTCCAAAGTCAGCGATCTTTATTGACAAAAGTAAATGGACGTGACTACTTTCAAACGGGTACTTTGATCCGAGCTTGAGTTACATGAACCTTTTCAATGCTCAGCTGTAGTTTAGTGAGAAATGTTGTACTTGTCACTCAAAGTTCAAAGGTCAGCTCATGAATATCAATTAGGGCGAGACCACTTCCTCTCAGGTCTGGAGATGATTGAGAGGAGTTATGGATTCTCATAAACATGAGAATCACTTACAAAAAATATAAATGTTGCTTAATGTTTTATAATGCTGTGTTCAAGGTTTGTAGGCACAAAAAGTTAAGACCCATCTATGATTTTGGTCCCTGTCTAAGAAAAGAAGATTCGTGGTTGGTACATTCCCATCCTGTCTGATTAGTCCAGTGAGGTGGTGTGTGGCCAGAGGAAATATGAACAAGATTGAGAGAACAAAAGATTGAGCAAGCGAGCATGGCACGGCGCTGACAGCGAGACAATGAGATAGCAGTCTGATGGAGGGCCTTGTCAGAACACGGGTCAAGACAGCAGCCAAGATAGTCAAGCTTTGTTCCACGTCTCATTCAGCAGAATCTAGTGAAGCTTCTGTTCGCTCCTTCGATTGACAAAGTAAGGCTTTGTATTCAGCAGAGACTCTATTAAGTCACGTACCGCTGACGCTGCACTATTCCTTACATGGAAAGCTTTTCTGGGGATCACAGTGTCAACAGCAGAAAGTCAAGACAGAACCCATGAGAGGACGCCTTCATCCTAAAATATTTCAGTATTGGATGGTGGTGATATTAATGACATCCCACACCCGTTCAGACCAAGTGGAAACCATTACAGCTGGGTGTTGAAGCCAATACAGCCAAGGACTTTGAACTACAGTTTAGCTAATGGCTGCTAGATACTGGCTCCAGAGTATCAGAATAGATTAAAAAACAAATTATTCCATAAAGAAGATATTAAATCTTAAAGATGTGCATATCTGGAGGTATGGTTGCCTTGATTGACAGGCCTCTTGTTCTCGTTTGAGCAAGGTGAGCGTGCTTTTTCCTTCCTGTGACTGTCAGGTGGTTTCAGTTGCACCCTCCACCAAGACTGCTGGCCAAATCTATGAAGTTCTGTCTTCATCCTGGCAGTGAGTGTTAAGTCAAACTCAAGACTTCTATCTAATCTCCATTCAAATCACTTCTGTTTTTTCCTTCAGACTTGTTTGATCCTGCTCATAGAGCTGAGGCAGAGAGGACTGTAAAGCATGTCATTTTTTCTAATCTCAGGTTACCCTTCCACTCTATAAACCGTTCACATATGCAGCGGCAGATAAAGAACAGCTTTCTTGGCCCTTCTTAACGGTTGATTACGGATCCTCCTCACGTTTCATTTCCTGCCCGAGACCATATTAGAGGCAGGCATTTAGATATATATATATATAAGTATATTTGATCATACTTTAGTATGAATTTAAAATCAAACTTCTGTCTGGGTGCCATGCTATGCAAACACATGTATGGTGAAAAAAGAGAGAGCTACCCGAAGTCGCACTTGTGGTGGTATCCGACGGGGGAATTACAGTTTTCCGAGATGCCGTGAACGCAGCATCCCTTTGGAGTGCTGTGGCATTTGCAGCGGAGCAGCAGCAGGAAACTGAGTAAATTAAATACATGCAATAAAAACGCTGTTTTTATTTGCTTTGTTTGGAGAAAAGATCGTTCTGATCGGAGCTGCGGAGCTCCGCACCAGAACGGCTCTGCAGCTCCGATCAGAACGATCTTTTCCCCACAAAAAGAGCCCCGTGCCTAACGGGGAGACTCACTCTCTTCAGTCACTAGGAGTTTATCCATCCTTGGTTTTTCCCCCGGTCTGTATTTGAGGCAGGCCTTTATTTGTTTGTGTCGACCATGCCCCCAGCATTTATTAGAGGATTCGATTATATTGTCTATAGATTGTCTGACCGTTGCCTGACAGCAAGAAGGGACTGGGTTTGAATCCGACTGGGGCATTTTTGTGTGGAGAACAACACACATGGTGGCATGCTAGGGTTAGGCACTACTGCTCTTCTGTGTGTATAAGACAACACCACAGACAAACTAAGGAAGGTGGTTGATGTGAATGTTATTACTGTACATGGTTAAATGCTAAACAAATTTGTATAGTGAGCCATTCTGCCAATGCTTCCATAACTGGAACATCCTGCATCCGTGTTGATCATTTAGTTGAGTCAAAGCTGAGTCAGAGCAGCAAACCACAAGTCACTTAGGATAAAAGAGTCATTTAAGTGCCTTAATGTGCTAAAGCAACGTGGGCACCCTTCAGTTCCTTTAGTATCCTGCGGCTCTCATGTAATCCTCTACAGTACATGTACATGGTATGCTCTGTGCGGGCTCCCTATGTGGTCTCCTTCAGCGGGGGTGGACTCCTGTCGTCGCACCTGGCTGCCCGGGTGTCGGCTTTCTGGTGCTCTCAGCGCGGGGTGCTCGTCGCTGGGGGGCCGGGCTCTAGGTGGGGAGCCATCTGCCGTTGTCTGTTCTGTGGTCCCGGTGGAGGGCTGGTGAGGGGCCTGCTGGAGGCACAGAGCGGCCCGCCGGTTGGTCGGGTGCCGCCTGATGCCGGGGGGGCAGCACTGGGGCCCGGTCGGGTCTGGGGTTGGGTCCGCGGGGAGGTGGCTATGGCCACTGCTCAGCCTGTTGCACCCCTGAGTTGATCTGGTTGTGCTTCGCCTATCCCTCCGAATGCTGGAACTCTAACTCAGTACGTACACCACACAATAGGCCCAGGATTTGCGGGACTGGTGGGGTGCGAGCTATGTGGGTAAGGATGTGACGTGCCGTGCCGACACCCGCGGCCCTGGTTCTGCGTCTTATGCCCTGCACATGGGGGTGGGTTGTATGTGTGCGCTTCAGGGGTGCAGGGTCTCTTCGTGCTCTCTGGGACTGGTTCGTGCTCCTCGGGGTCATGCGTGGCTGTTGCTCTGCGGGCTCTCTGCTTCTCTGTGGGTGGGGAGGGTCTTCTGTGGATGCGGGGCGTGGTGCTCTGAGCTTTCTGGCAGTGGAGTGTCTATATGGCTGCGGGACTCATGGGTGGCTGTGAGGCCATTTGCGCTGCTCGGAAGCGCTAAGATATAATTCTGACCTCATACACCAGAACTAATTGGGACAAGTCCCGTGCACTCACCGGTGCACTCACACACCCACACACACACACAGGTGGACTCATCACCAGCACCTGGCTCGAACACACCCCAGAACACCCTCCTGATTACATCCTTCTCCTTTTCTCTCCTTTACTGCCATAGCTATCACAGGAAGAGGCCATGTGCTGAATTGCTGTTCCAATTCTCGTTGACTTAATTATGTTTTGTCAATACATGTTGTCGTCTAATGTTTCTATGTTTGTGTTTTTTCATGCACATGTTGTTGTTTGTTTCCATGTTTATTTGTCACCTGTGGTGATTCTCAACCTCCTGGAGAAGTAATAATGATTAGTTGTTTATAGAAAACATGGTCAGATCGAGCTCCAAAGAGGGGGACTGGTGGCGGTCTTGTATATATATATATACAGGTTATTGCAGCAGTATTTGTTGATTAAAGAATGAATTTGAACTCCACTTGCAGATCAACTCTGTCTTAGATGCAATGGCACAAATACTCTGATGTATGCCAAGCATGCTGACAGCACAGGTAAAAGAAAAAGAAAAGTTCAAAAAAAGCCTTGACTACAATGGGCATCAACCATTACTAGGCTCAAGTTCCACTTTTATCTCACTCACGTTCGTCACACACTTAGCTACTGTATGTGTTTGCTGTAGTGTTTGTGTAAGAAGATATCTGCGGCTGCTCACTCAGCAAGAATGCCATCACTGAAAACCCTTGACAGAGAATGGTCGACCTGGACCTGACCTTCACTGCAATCTTCCATGAGGAACATCACACGTTTGAAATATATATGGACGACTCCACCGCTGTGGTCCCACATTCGAAACCTTCTGTGTTTACCCGCCAGGTCTTAAATGTGGGACAATGCGAACTACTGTACATGCCAATACTGTAGCAGGTTGACATTTGTGTGTCAGTCGCACAAGTTAAGTATGATTCAATACAGCCGGTTTATTTGTGTGCCTGAAGAGTCCTGTCCGGTTAAAGACGCAGTGACCAGTAATGCAGCAGGTCAACATGGAAACTACAGTGTGCTCCTTGGTTGCCATTACAACGTTCAAAAATAGCAGCGCTTCTCACAAACCCCAACACACTCAAAAGGATACAACTGAAGGTGTAAGTTCTGCCGAAAGAAAGCAAAAGATATATCACCGCTAACTCTGAACAACACCTTTCAGTAAAATAAAATGTTAAAAGACGCTCTGCAGTTGTTCTGAATTACGCTGGGTGATTAATGATTATGGTCGTCCGTGTGGAATCGCTATGCAGTCTATTTTTGTGGCCTTGGAGGACAGTAACCTCTACTCGCCAGCTGCATGTGACATTTCTATCAGGCCATAAAAGCCAGCATACATGTATTCCTCAAACATGACACCTCCCCTGTCTTCACATCCTGATATCCATCACATGGAAACTGTATCTAAATTTTCTCCTGGTGACAGCGTGTTGTGTTCTAAATAGGGGTGGGCGGTACACTGGTGTCATAGTCATCGCCGGTGTGATGTTGCGCCACGGCATGGATTTTGCAATACCGTCAACACCGCGATAAATCAATAATAGCCTAATTCAAAAAAATAAGGCATTTAATTTTCTTCAAAAGTTCAGTTGTGGCCTCATACTAGAGCTTAGATCCCAAAATAACGGTCCCGAACCCGTGCCCGTGCACAGTTCTGTCTGAGTCCGGCACCGGCCCGACCCATTGGCTGCATTTATGGGCCAGAGCCCTGTTTAAAATAGAAATTGAAAACAGAAATGTTCTTAGTAAGTTGGCTGTTTATAAGTAAACTAATTGTTGTTGAATGACAAAGAATTACGTGCGGGATCTTGGGAGTCTGGTGCCGTATGCAGCGAAAACCCCACACTTATATTTCAAATCGTAACCTTTGATTGACTGGTGATAAAAACATAATTGACACAAGGAATCAGACTTTGTGACACCACGGCCGACGAAACGTGCGTCTTGCCCACCAAATAAAACAATTTCAAAAGACTCTCTCCGATCAGGAGGAGGGAGGAGGGAGGAGGGAGCGGACAATCGCTCTGATGAGTCTGACCGCTCCGCTCGGCGACCCGTATACTCCGCACCGTGCGTAATGGGAACACTCACACCGTCATTCTCTTATTATAACATTGAATTATATTACATATATAATTGTAATGAATTTTTTATTATAATATATTTTTGTATTATAATTATACAATTATAATTATAATTGTATTATAATTATACTATTATAATTATAATACATATAACATTCTGATTATTACACCAAAGCTTCCTCCCCACCCCAATTATAATAATTATTTTTTATTAAAGGTTGAGAATGTATAATACTCTCCCATGTCTCTTTGATAAGGACACATACCATTTACTTATTATATTATGAGAATATTAACTTTATTTAAATAAAGGGACAGGACAGGCTACTCCTCCCAAAACTAAAGAAATAAATAAATAAAGTAATAAAAGTGAAAAATACCTTGATATTAATTTTAGGTCATATCGCCCACCCTGAGTTCAAAATACATTTACATTTCCCAGTTGGTCTGGGAATAGCTAGGGATCCCCCAGGCAGTCTGCCTTGGTCTCTGTGGTCTGACCTTTTGGCCCTACTGCCACAACTCTGACCCTTCTCAAAATGGATGGACGCCTCCAACTGTATAGTCACCTGCGATTTATCAAGCTGGTCATAATACTGACATAATATTGACAATATATTGTTCTGGTGTTGGTTTTTGAGTAGACTTAGATTTTGGTAGACGAGGGTCACATTCGCAGTCATGCAGCAGAACTCCTTACCTGACTCGATTGTTGCAGAACTTTGTATACTGTGGCTGGTTTAGAAATATCAGTCGGGCATCTTCTTGGTCAGCTAAGGAGGTCTTTTCTGATGTGTCCTCTGTCTTTGCGTACCCTGCAGAGAGACAAATTAAATGCATTTAAGAACAAAGCAGCCCAAGGTCCAAAATAAGTGGAAAATCAAAAGCAATCTTTAACATTACAGGGAGTCTTACGAATAATTTCATTAGCAGAAATATTGTTTTAAATGCTTTAAAGGGGTCTCTCAATCAAAAACAATAACAAAAAAGATGGCGTCTGATGACGTCAGAAGAAGCGTGGGTTCATGGGAGTCTTCATTTGTCACGCGTGCGCTTTACGGGGACTGCTTCTGCGACAGAACGCGCAGCAAACGGCAATAAATAATGGTGCTCCATCAAACAACAGTTAGTAGAGTAATAGTAGAGCAATACAGTGCAAACAATAGTGGAGTAGAAAAAATTATTTTTCTGCAGTGTCCTCTGACGTAACATCCGGTGTTCCCCGTGTTGCCCCGGAAGTTCTATCAGTTAGGGGGGGGGATAGACGCCATGACAGGCGACCTAATGAAACGCTCCGTTACCAACATTAAAATTAGGGATTTCTCTGGGTTTGAAAATTGTTGCAAACATTTGGGATAATGTAAAGTACACAACTCAACAAAATATATAATATAAGTCTAGTCGTTTTTAGAAAATTGAATGTGGAAAAGTTACATATTGTACCTTTAATAACAATAGGGTGTTGAATAAAGAGTTGATTTAGTGATGAGAATCATTTGATGATTCCCTGTAAACATGTGGACACAGCACAGCAGTATTTGTTCAATTCAATTCCCCCGCAAACCCTCTCTCTCTCTCTCTCCTGTTGACAGTTGCTCTGCGCAGCACGCAATAGAGCAATGCAACAAACAAATGTAAAAAAATTTTTTTAAAGCGGACTTCATAATATAAATGCTTTTAACTCTCTAGTCTCTAGATCTCTTAAGACGTGCACTAAATGGGAAGAATTTGATATAGCAAAACAAAAGATAAAATAAAATAAAAAAGATTAGGAAAATATGACAAGGTTTGTCTAGACAGGAGCTGATTTCAAAGCAGAGGATGACGACAAATTCAAGGGCAAATGTCTCACTGTCTTACAAAGGGTCATCCATCACAGCCAGAGCTCAGGTGGGGTGGTATGTGTGTGTGTGAGTGTGTGTGTGTGTGTGTGCACGTACGGTCGCAATTGTTTTTCCTTTTTTCCTCCTCCTTAGAGCAAACGGAAAGTGAATTATATCAAAGGAGTCCATTTTCTCAGACATATCAGGAAGGGAGGCCACAAGCATAAGATGTCTGGTATGTATTGTGGCACTACATTCAAGGACTGTTATTTCTGCTGCCCCAGTTTTACTGCGCAATACTAAGGATGCACCGGTTCCACTGTTTTAAATGGCTGCTTGGATCTGACTGTTGCATTGGGGATTGTCCTACACAGGCTTGGTATTGGAATATTATTAAATACCGGTTTTGTGATACTACATAAGTCCCTATCCCTGTACAATACCTCGATAAAGTTCTGTGAATCTGCTTTCAAATGCAACAAATTACACTCTCCCCTGCAATCAGTCCATCGCGTACGCATACTTACTGCGTTGCGTAGAACAATTTCAAAGGTCGTATTTCAGCATTTCCCTGGAACAGCTTTCTGGCCGGTCTCCAGCTTGGAATGCATTGTGATTAGAGCTGGGGATATCCTGAGTAGAAAACCTCCTGACTTCCTGGTGGCAGCACTTATCTACGTGGGAGCAGCATGCGGCAGCGTGGCCCCTGAATGTCCAAATCGTGAATTGATTTTAGTTTGCGCAAGCAGGGATGACCATTCAGCTACTGAATGACTGTGGCGGAGGGGTCCTGCAATGCAACAACTCTAAAACTCTGTTAATGTACTTGGTAAGAATTGTTTGTTGCTTGGGAAAAATGACCCTCTACATGTTTACACACAATTGCTGTTAGAAACACTGGCTTAGAGGTGAGTGCTCCCCTTGAATTTTTGATTACTGGCTAGTTAGATGAGACAGGAAGACAAGAAGGTCCTAGGAGGGGCCTGTAGAGTTTGCATCGCCCCGTGCTCCCATGGGTCTCCTCCAATATAAAGAAAGAACCCCAATTAAAAACATGCAGAACGCTTCCTGTCCCGTCCCTGACCACGACATGGATCCACCACCTGGAATTGGTGCCCGGGCGCCGTCGAAGCGAGGGCTGCCCACTGCTCCAGGCTGCCCCCGGAGGACGGCCAGCGTGGATGGGAAAATGCAGAGACTAAATTTCTCTAGCTACCACTCCCTGCAGGCGTGCGTGTATCTGTAATGAATAAATGATTCTTCTTCTGTTTTGTTTTGATTAGTTATTTCCTTTAGCACCACCATCAGCCATTTTCTCTCAGGGCTCAGTTACTGTGCCTGTGGCATTCGGTTTTGTCAATACTTATATATACTGTATATCACTGCACTTTTCACAAATTCTAGTCACTTTGTAAATAGACACGTACGGTAGTACTACTCATTCTTGTTATTTTTGTATTTTGTCCCTCCATTCAACCGACATCTACTGGTTATATTGTTAACGTCCCTGCCTCATTCCTAGACCTCTAAGCAGGGTCCTAACACTGCTCAAAGTCTGGACAAAAACACCAAATCAATCCGGAGCCAGGTCCAACACCATGTTAGTTTAGAAGGCAGACTTCTCATTGGACCCATATTGCTGTTCTTCTCTGCGACACTGTTCTGCTCCCACCAGGTTAACCACAGCGGGAGAGACGCCCGATAACCGGACGGAACCGGCACGAGGGCCTAACGGAGGTAGCAGTGAAACCCATGCAACACGTTTGTCCCCCATTGGTTTTAGGTCAGAACCATAAAATAAGGCCCTGTGGTCTATGAAGTTTTTTTTATGCAATATAAATAAAAATAATAAATAATAAAAATGTTACTTGGCAAATATAAAGGTTTTATGAAGCTTGAAAAAGCATGTTGCTAACGAGTTGTAAATTGAAGTTGTACGTTTACGGTTTAGTGAGTTCAGTGAGTCGTTGAAGGATAATTTCATGCTGGATGTTTGAGTTGCTGTGAACATAACACAAGGATGTTACTCAAAAGTTGGATTTATGCTTTAATAAACAGAGCGCCAGCCATATGCTCTAAAACGGGAGCAACAGATTGCATCCAAGGACACAAGAACCATCTGGGGGGAATAAAAAAAACACTCAAGGTTACGACTAATTACAATAAAAAGTTCCTCCCTCACCTGACCTCGCAAATTAATTGAGAGTTTGATGTGAGGTTTGAACAGTTTTCACTGTTCCACATACAATTCCTTGCATGTGGAACCTGCAGGACTTACCGTACGCTCACACCAGCGGCCGGAAGTCATTCATTTCCAATGGGAGTTGGCGGCAGAGAGCAACTTGGCGTTGAGCGGAGTTTAACTTTATGCTAGTTAGCCATGACACGGGTTAGCGGAAAGGTTCATCCGCTGAAATAAATTGTGAACAAAGCCTTGACGTTGGTTCCTACATTGCTTTTGTTCCCAAAATGGAGGCAAAGCCCATCGTTGCGGTAGCCAGTTTCCACTTATTTATGATAACGCGCAGCCTCTATATGTCATACAGCACAAATCACATGGTCGGAACACGTGAATGTTTAGTAGAAGTTAATCTGCCAAGTATGAAGAAAAACATAACTTGAACTACCAGTAATAAATATATTGGCAAACATCTAAATAAATGAATGGAGCTATGTGCACATTAATCTGTTTACGCTGCTATGGCAACTACTCAGCGATGAGTTGAATGGGAACACCCACAAGCGATAGATAGAGATGGGCAGGAAAGGCTTAGCGACTGCTCTGTGGCGATTGAGTGACCACAAGTACCCGGTTAGTCTGCTACTACTGCTACTCTACAGAGCAGAATGTGTGCATGGAGCAGCCGTTATAACTACAAATTGGAATCTGATATGTCTTAAATAGCACATGAAGGACTGGCTCTTCAATAAAAGGTTTCCTTATCGCAGGAACTGCAATCTATTACTCGCGGGAATGATCGTCAGATCACGTAATCCAATCGAAACGCTCTGCATCCACGCCTGGCAGAGGAAGTGACGCCGCCGCACCTCCGCCCCACTCCCGCGGGTATATATATACTTTGCGCGAGAAGAATCCACGTCGAGGCTGCACCACTGGCTCTTCAATAATAAAAAAGTTTTTCCATCACTTTGTAGGTGTGTAATTTCATTTCATTCTAAGCATGTATCAAATGTAAAATTATGTAAATTTATGCAATATTCAGCCCAGTGATTCCTGAAATTTGACTTCAACGTTTGCCATGAATTGTCATTTACCAGTTACCGACAAGCAATACCATGAAAGGGTAGCCCAAGCAGTCACTTGGTGCCTTGCAAATCTCTTGGCACTCACATCAGCGAGATGCCAAAAAGGAACATCAATTCAGACGGCATCACCCCAGTTTTACAACATATGGCGGCGACGTTGATGTATCGCAGCAACGGGCCGAAGCAGTGAATGCGGCGTCTATGAGCTAAAGTATAGCTAGCCACTGTATTGTACTATTGTTTGTATTGCTCTATTATTATTATACGGCAATTATTTATTGCCGTTTGCTGCATGTTCTGTCACCGAACGCGCCGCACCATTGCCGATGAAAATCGGCAATGGTGCAATGAAGACAACAACACCCATGATCCCACGCTACTACTACGTCATGAAACTCCGTCTTTTGTTATTGTTTTGATTGAGAGGCCCCTAGTGGCAGAAATTACATATTGTACCTTTAAGCACTTATGTCATTTCTGTAAATAATGTATTGTCTGTTAATTTTGTCTTACAGTACAATAGTCTTTGAACACTATTGTGCTCTTCATTGTGCCTGGATGCTAACATGAAACAGATGCAGATTCCATCGATCTAGGTTGTGCCATCATGAAAGATAATCACAAGAGTTGTATTCTCCTGTGGAAATTCAGTATAATTCGGAATATTTCGGTATATAATTATCGGTCGAATAAAACATATTGCATTTAGAACTGGAATTATTTCAGCATTCATACAACTCCATTGGAGTTTTTGCAGAGCAAACTGGTTTGGTCTACAAAATGAGGCCATTACCCCCATGTTCTATATGTATAGCAAGCATTCATCAACAAATATTCTCTTGTTGTATAAGCCAAAGTCAATATTTAATAATGGTAATGTGACATTCTACATGGTTGCAACTATGGAGAGAAGTTAGGGTTAGCCCTAACCCTAACCCTAACCCTCCATAAGGTGAAATAAAATATGAATAAGTAAGCAAATTAAAAATGGCTTAGCTAGCAGCAGATGTCTATTTAGCTGAGCTTTGCCCCATCAAAAATCCTGTGAATTGCAGTGTAGGATTTCAAATGTTCATAATGACGTGCATTGAGAGATCGGTCAGCTCTCAGAGATGAGTGTCAATTCATTTATACTTTAGGGATTAGAGTGTGGATAAGGGTAAGCAACAGACCAGCACCAGAGGAAGGGCTATGAGAGGATGAGGAGTGCAGGTGGGGGTGGGGGGGGGATTTCCCCTGAACAGAACAGGCCTGCATGCTCCATCCTGACAGCAGCCAATAGAGTGGAATGGACAGAAACTGGTGGAGACAGCTTAGCTTCCCGATGACAATGCAAAACTCGAGGGGAGAAAGGAGGGAGGCGGGAATCACACAGGCAGCGTCCTCTTCGTCTAGTAAAGAATAACACTCTGATGGTACAGATTCGGACATGCCAGTTAGTAGGAAAGATATAGAAATACTGATGCATTGTTATGGCATTGAAGGGTTTGGTGGCTCATTCACATTTTTGGGCACAGACCTCTGCTGGTATCAGTCACCTGGCATCCTTATTCTATTGTCAAATCTTTGTCAAATCATCAAGATGCTGGTGGCGACAGGGCATTGATGCCCAAGAAAATCCTTTGATGAAGGCAGACTACTCCAGCACATGGAAATCAAACAAGATGTTTCTAATGGATAAAGATTGATTATTGTTATTAGATTCTAATGACCACACTTACTCTGCCGTTCAGTAAAAGTAATACATAGGATTAGGACTTCAGCCGATCCTTGCGGTTTAGGATTCAAAAGTCAGTGTCGGTATTGAAGTGGAATTGGCTCAAACCTAACTTGGACTAAGGCAATGGGCGTGTTTGCACCGCAGGAACTTTTTCATAGTTCTAAGAACCTTTGGAGGTTCTTAGAACCTTTTTTTGTGTCCGCACGGCAGGAACTAGGAACGATCGTAGTTCTTAGAACCCCGTTTTCTGGGACTTTTTTAGCTCCTACTCCAGAACTCCTACTCCTTTCCAGAGCAAGAAGAACCATGAGTGGCGTAAGTGCAGGGTGATTGGTCCAGACGTAAGCGTACGTTGATTGGTCGAACACATGAGCCAATGAAGCACCGGCAACCGCCATATCGGACTCGGACTTGCTCCACCTCCCTCGCCCCAGGCGCGACCCTCGGCCAAATAAAAAAAATGTGTTTTTATTGTAGATGTATTTATTTTATTTTACCGTGCGGTGCAACGCAGCAGTGTCCTTGCCTTACAAAAGTCGGAGCAAAGTTTTAAATGACGCCTTGTACATCTAATATGAATGAAGATTCAGCAACTGGATTGCTTATTTCTCGCCTCAAATATGTTCAGAAACAGATTTTGGTGGACTGATAAGGAGAAATAAGTGAATAAATACAACACGGAACGCGGACGTCATTCGCTGACGTCACTTCAGAGTTCCTACTGGCAGTGCGAACGCAACCAGAAAAAAAGCCCTCGAAGGTTCGTAGTTCTCGGTTCTCGATCCCAGTTCCTAGTCCCCCTCGGGGAGTCCCTAGAACTGTTTGGTGTGAAAACGCCTATAAATAGCATTTGGATAGGTAACATCTCGCATGCAACCAAGTTGAGAAACATCAACACTTTAAACCCTGAGGTTCACATTACCGTGTCCCAGTTGTATTAATTGATATAACTAGATAAGGACTCTGGAAAGAGGGCTCTACTTTGAAACTTAGGAGAGTGCCGTCAGCATCAACTTTACATGTATTTCCATGCTCTCAGGTTGCCTCATGCATGTTTACTAACGTTGCCCAATTGCCTCTCAGAATATGCATTACTGCTGGGTGAGGGGGTGAGAGATGGCATTGCCTCAATAGCTGCATATTCAACTCTGGTGTGTGGAGTTTGGTGTTTGGAATTTGGAGGGAAAGGGGACAATTTCAAAATACTGACAGGGGAGGCAGGCAGGGGCATTTCCACTTTAAACATCATCAACAGCAAACCAGTGTCTTATGAGGCAAACGTAACTGGAGTCCTCACCGGATATGACCCCCCCTTACCCTTCTCTGCTTCTTAAAAAGTCTCTTCCCTCCCAACTCACCCCACTATTGCCCACACCCTGTCCCCTTCTTACCATCCTTTCTCTCCCCTAATACGATCTGTCTTGTGTTACGCAAACCCCATATATTTAATTACATATCTTGTCATTTAAGTGATCCACTTGGGCTTTTACAAAGGATTAGTAGGGAATGACTGCCAAACATCCCTCTTTCACACCACTGGCCTCTGATTCTCTCTCTC
>OMKR01063295.1:0-10737 GCA_900302355.1 Cyttopsis rosea
ATTTTTATTATAAGGATTATTTTGGAAAGCTCCCCTACCTCATATCCATTCACGTTGGGAATATCCTGAGATTTCTCTCAGACGCACACCTTGTGACATTTGTTGCCCAATAAATCTCGAAAGAAAGGCGCCAAATGCTGAGAAGATCTTCAAAAAAGAAGTGTGATTTTAAGGTGACACTGGCGGTATTTCTGTGAAACGTGGGTCTGTGGTGTCAAATAAATGCCCAAACAGCCGAGCTGACCATCTTAACGAGACGGCGGGAGGCCTATTGACCCCGTCTGTTAGTATTAGCTTTTTTTCTTTTTTTAGATTTGGGGCCTGGGGCCCCGCAAACGGCAGCGTGACATCGATTTGCAGCACACTGCTCTGTTTTTGTCCCCGTGGATTGATTTGGTCTGGTAATGGATTTGGACTGAGAGCGGAGGAAAAAAACCCCACAAATTAATTCCCCCAAGAGCCGGCCTCAGCATCAGACACAGCAAATCAATTGGAGTCACCCCCCCCACACACACACCCATCCCCAAATAATGAGTGAAAGAAAACCATTTATTTGTCCAGGTTGATCTTTTTTTTAATGTTTATATTTTGTTTTCTTTCTTTTGTCAATTTTGCAAGGAAAAAAAAGAAACACTGAAGGTAAACATCCCGCCCCTCAAAGTAACATTTAGAAGTGCGGGAAAATATTATTTTCACTCAATAACTTATCTTTTTTTTTTTTATTATAAAAAATGTACAGTTCACATTCACAAAGAAACAAGTAAGGATAGAAGTTAAATGGGTCTAAAGTGGTCACTTCCAACGGCTTGTGACAGATCCACAGAGGCCCACACCCACGTCAACGCCGCCTCCTTCCATCCTCGTTCCTTGCGCTGAGAAACGATTTGCTCCTTAAAAGCAACAGCCGGGGCCGCTCTCGTTTCCTTCACGGAAGTCCATCGCCTCGGGCCAGAGGGACCGTGATGTGACCCAGCGCACTTGTTTCAAAATGCAGGTCCGAAGCCTCTCACCGGAGCCATTTCATTCCCTTGTGTCTCCGAGCGGACGGCAAAAAACTGGTTTTCCCTCTCGACACAATAATTAAACCTGAGTAGACGTCGACGTGCACGAAGTCAGGTGGCGCAGCCAGAAGAGAAAAATAAATATCTTCATTCTTTTCACATTCATCTATGACCAAAAAAAACAAAGGCTTAATATTACAATGCTTATGTAACCCTACCACAGGCAGAAGGATGACCATTCAACACATACACGCACATCAACCTATTAAGGCCCCGTTGCCCCCTTGTCTTAATACGCTCACTGATTATTCATGTTGTACTGGTCCCCAGTCTGGAGTATTCTGGTGGCTTTTCACGTCATTTTCACCGGACCAGGGATGTGAAATGGCCAAAGTGGAGATGTCACCAAAACGGTTCCCATATAAAAAGGCAGAATCCCTTCCCACAAATGGTCCGTTATTGATGTGCAAACTGCCACCCCTTGATCATGAAATGCCCAAAACATAAAAATAAAAAAAATAACTTTTTGCAGAAAAGAGAGAATAAATAAAAACAAACCATTGTAATCTGTGAGTCTGTAAAAAATAAAAAAAATAAAAAGCTTATTTCACGGATGGAAAAGGAGTCGTGCAAAGCGCTCGGAGCAACACATAACAGCAACGCATGACGTGTAAACACACCACAAAATAACTACTACGCAAATCGGTATAAATCACAAACCATGTTGTTTTGTACACAGGATATCTCATTATGGAATGTAGGAATGCACCAAGAACTTGAGTACATTTAAATTACTGCCACTAAGAATGTGCGCAATAGCCACGAGTCAAAATAGAAAAATAAAATAAAATAAAATAAAGAACGAGGACAAATACTTTGATACTTGTCGGCCAAAATTAACACGTAATAGAATGGCACACTGATTGACAAAGCGACGTTGCCCGTGCTGTTCAAAAGCTCAGCAATAATCACACACACACACACACACACACACACACACACCAAAACATCTCTCGCCTTGAGTTCACCCAAAATGTTACGTTCATCTAAAATATATAGACCAGACCGTTACCCATCCAGCAAAGTCACCACGTTAGACCTCTCCCTGGATGAGATTCTAAGCCGGCACGCTTGTGGAACATGTATGGAATGTAGACGAGCTCGGGGATCGCGGCCGATGCGATGCCCAGGCTCTAAGACGAACCTGTGAACCTGGGTCCTCCCCGTGACCGCCGGTACCAGCCGCCCGAACCCCGCGATGAAACTGAAAACGAGTTCTAAACTGTATTCAATGGGGGAGGGCACGGCTTCCTCCGTTCTATCAAATAAAAAATGTATCCCCTTTCTTATTTTTTCTGACACACCGGGCGTAATCTTATAACCAGCAAATTATTAGTCTTAGCCTTAGTATACATCTTTTAATGGGTAAGTTGGCTGCTTTTCAACCCAGGACTTATTGAAATGCACAAACCCATAGAACCCTTCACTATTGGGAAACGTACCACTGTTCTACTCTTACTATGCTTGAATGCGATCCAATGGGGCAAACGTTTTAAGACTTAAAAATATCTCCTTTTTGGAAAAGGTAAACTCACATTATAGTCACGCGCATCTCAAGTGTATATTTGAACATAATCACATTAAATTTCAAACAACTTTTTTGCAATTGCAGCGTAACGTTGCCAATAATAGGTTGCCAGTAGGAAGCGACGCAACATGCTGTTTCTAGTCTCTTACGTTAGCACGGATGCAGGCAAAAAAAAGTCAATAAAACCCTGAAAAACCTGATCAAATGCTCGGTTTGTGACCCCCTTGTTTTAAGGCCTGGATTGAAAAATAGAAAAGTTCCCATACTGATGCCAAGTGCTCCCGAGGACCCCGTTGCTACTTATTCTGCATTGCTACTCTTGAACCTTCTTAAAACCTAAAAACGTTCAGGCCGGTTCTTCATGATGTCAGCTACCGTTTCGCCCTCTCTAACGTGCGGTCCTGGTCCCCCTTCTCCTACTGAACAGCTAAACATCGGTCTCCGGTATCATCCAGTTGAACATAGCACTGATCATCGAGAGGCTTTTCTCTTCATGCTTGACCGTAGGCTTCAACGTCTCCAGGCGGACATCAGCGGAAAAGCCTTTTAAAAACGGAGATTGGGCCGAAATCTCCCGCAGCTGCGGCTCTGCGATCAGTTCGGCAAACTGGAAGTGACGCCGCAGGAAGTAAGCCCTCTGACGCCACACTGTGGCAAAGAAGGAAATGCAGCTGACCGCTCAGCTTGGGTCCATGGTCACATGATGGAGGCATTCTTAAAAACAACTCATCCACCGCACTAGCCGGGGAAGAGCGGGGAGTAGACTGGAACAGTTCGATAAAGCGGAGAAGTGTCGAAACTAAGAGGTTGGAGGGAGAAAGAAGGTCTGTTAAAGGAAAGTTTCACTTTGGAAGATACATTTTCCATTGTAGTCCTGGAGGACCCTCTCAGCCATAAAGAAGCTTTTCTCCCCTAAAACCCCCCCCCCCATCTCATCATGCTCTCAACATGGATGGCTGGAGAGAGGCGGAATTCCTAAGAGATAACTAGAATGTTTTTGAGTATGTGTTGGAGTTGTGCTTTTTTGGCAGAATTTTTCTTCAAGGAAAATGGTATTTTTTAATATAAGCCTTTTTTGCAGCACACCAGGGCGATTACCCTGTTGCGCGGCAGTCGGCTGAAGCTATTCTCTCAATAGCGGATCAATTGAAAAGATACTGACGCAAATCACTTGGGTAGATTCCAAATGAACAAAAAAACAATGTTTAGGTTAAGAGTTTTCCTTGAAACAAAGACCGCAAGGGAGATCAAATTTGAGGCACTAAAAAAAAGTACATGTTGAACCAAAGTGAAATTCATCCTTTACACATAACCAGGAAATATGAGAACTGCATTCAGGAAATGGTGTGGGATTTTAGGGGTCTTGCAATTGAGAATAGTGTTTTGCGTTTATTCCTGTTTGATTCAAGGGCTTTCAGGCGCTCAATGTCCCTCAAGGTCCTTATCGTCGCTAAACTGCAAAAACGTCCCATGACACGGTCTTGTATTTAGTCTTAAAATCTATTTTTTTAAAGCAAGTGGAAGGAAGCTACCAGCGAGTTGAGATAATTTCACCTTTTTCCATTTCAACCTTGCTTGTTTAAGAATCTTTTGAATAACATACTGAAAAATACATTATCTCGAAATAAGGCAGATCAGTCCACTAGTATCAAGGTAATGCCCGGAAATTTCAAAAATACCTTTCTTGAAAAAGGTGAATTGGTAGAACTGGTAGAAAGTAGGATGGTCGAGCTGACTATTTTCCACTTGTTTTAAGAAAATAAAATTACGATTTTAAGGCTGCGTATGCAAAAGACTCAGAGGGACCTTGTTTGGATTCGTATGCTGCTGCTGGTTGTCTTGCAGCATTTAAGGCTCCTAGGGCTGGTGGTTGCCGTACATCAGCGGTATGATGAAGACGGAGATGTCGTCCCCGGAGCCAAGACGCTCGTTGGTGATCCTCCAGCCTCGGTCTCTGAGCACGCCGCGCGCCCGCATCACCAGGTCCTGTGCCGCCATGGTGTACCTGATCGATGAGATGGGAGGGGGGGGGCAGTAATCAGAGCCTCATCCAACATCCAAGCTGTAATCATTGTTATTGAAGGCTCTGCTACTGACAAGAGTTTATTTTATGTTGCTTCAGATAAACATGTCTCCTAAATGTAATGTATGAGGAGTTTGGCTGGGGTGGTTGGGTTGCTAAATATTTAGAATTACTGTATTTCCTCAAATATAAACCTGTAGTCAAATAAAAACCGGGCCTCTAATAAATGCCGACATGAACAAAATCCTGCCTCAAATACAGACCGAGGGGAAAAACTCTGATCGGAGCTGCTCCTGCTGCTGCGAATCAGATCGCAGATCGCTTCTTGCTCTCGCTCTCCAGCGCTCCGAAGCAGGAAGTGCTGCGTTCAAGGGAAACTCGGAAAACTGTAAAATTGAAAAATTCCCCGTCGGCTACCACCACAAGTGCGACTAGGGTAGCTACTAGCTCTCTCTTTTTTCACCATACATGTGTTTGCATGGCATGGCACCCAGACGGAAGTTTGATTTAAAATTCATACTAAAAATATGATCAAATATACTCATTAAACGAATTAGATATAAAAGCCTGCCTCTAATATAAGCCTGCTTCCAATAACGGCCTGGTACCCTCTGCAGTTGAGGTAAATAAAGGTCCCGATCACTATTTGAGGAAATACAGGAGATATATTTTTTACTTCATATTTCCTTTCTTTCAGTTTAATGTCTACTTTACACCAAAGCACTTAAGCTATGATTTCCCCAGTGAGGCCCAGACACATTTTCAACATCCTCCGAGAAACCATAAGGAAATCTCTCGTCTTGAGGGTCATGAGGGTCGGGTGCACTCCCGTCACCAGCAGTCATTAAGATTTGAGACTCTCTGAAACTCTGGTGATCAGTTCCAGACTAGTCTGGGACTCTTGTGAGAACATCAGGTTGGTTTGATATTATCTTAAATATTAAGGCTGAAGTCTCGGCTGCTACAGTGCGAGCTAGAATCCCAAGGTGTGTGATCCCCTTTGATCTCCTGCTAAATCCTGTAGTGTGTGCACTACTGGGATGGAAGAAAAAGTCTTGCAATGTGTGATTCTGTCTTTTGAAAGTATATTCCTGTGTAAAGTGTATCCCTGCCATGAGATGTGTACAACGTCGGAACTGGGTGCTGAGAGATCTTCAAGGTAGCTTTCAGGAACACCTGTCCTTTAGAACTGCGCCCTCCTATGATGAAGGGATTGTGTTTAATTTGTACAGCCAGGTGTTTGTGGCATTAAGCACGGTCACAACACATCATGATATGACACTGCAGCAACTGTCTGTGGCAGTACTTGGGATTTTCAAATACAAATTACACCAGATATCAAGATGTCTTTTTATCCTTCTTAATTATTTATGATACTGCAGCAACATTCAATCGTTAGATCTTGTGGATTAAAACATAGGAAAAAACAAAACCACTGACTGCTATGCAGCATGAACATGGGAGTATTGTAAAAACAGCATATACACATATTACATAAACACCCACCTGTGCAGATCGTCAGGGTCACAGTTGGCGAGGAAAGTAGTGACGGCCTCGGCTACTTCCTGGTTGGAGAGGACGTCCCAGAGGCCGTCCGTCCCCATCACCAGAACGTCATCAGCTCCGTGCTCATACTGCGTCAGGTTGTAGACCTTCACCTGGACACCATGCAGGACACAGAGGATGTTTATTCCAAAACAGAAGAGCTGGAATTCCTTGGTCAACACAGTGCATTCTATCCTTTTTTTATGTGAAGGTCTTAAGGTTCTGTGCATGTCTAATGTATTAGTTAACAAATGTTATTCTTCACGAGGCTTCCAGGAACAATGTGCTCTTCCAACTCCTCCACAACCCATTTTGATACCAAAGCAAAGTGTTTTTTTTAAATTATTTTGTAGTGCTATTGTTGAGCTGAAGAAGAAAAAGTTTAACCAATTCCTGACAGACAACTTGCATAAGAAGTACGATTTGATTAGTATATGTGTTAATCACTTGGTTTTGGTGATTAACTATAAACAACCTCCAACCTGACTCCAACCTGACCTTGGAAAGTACATGATGTACCGATATCTTGGAGAAAACGAAAACAACACAAAACATCCGCAGGCAACTTTTACTGTCTCCAGTTTTGCAACTGTATAAATCAAATTTAGAATTTTCTATTCATTTTCTTCATTCTTTTGCACACTATACTGTGTGTATTGTTTGCAGTAAGTACCTGTTAGCAGTTCTTTGGCGGTCTACCATTACCTCCTAATCACCCTGGAGTCTCTTTATGTGAATGCTAGAAGTTAGTGAGTTGTGGGGAAGGCAGAAAATACAAAATGTCATAGGACGAGCTATATCAAGAGATGAAAGAAAACCCCAGCTAGGCAGACAGGTGAGCTCAGGTTCTTCTGCAACTCTGAACATGGTTCAAACACAAGAAGAGGCGGCGTTCCCCCCGGAGCAGGTCTAACCCAGATCTGACGGCGTTGAAGCTGGGGATAGGCTGTCGCAGACGCTACCATTTCATCTGGCTAGCTCCACATAATGGTTAGCGATTACAACAGATGAGGATGATCGTACGGAAAGGATAAAGTAGGGGGAGCGATACAGGGAAAGAAGGCGTAGAACACAGAGGACGGTTATGAATAAATAGGGACGGACTCCAGGAAATTAGTCATCTGCTCATTTTGTTTGGAGACTCTAGAGTCTGAAGACTCCAATCTGGAGAGAAAGTGTAGTATGTCGTCTTTTACTTCTTGTTTGTTATTTATTTTTAGTCATGTTATTGTACATCTTACATGGACAATTTCCAGTATGGTAATGGGCAAATTCCTTCAGTCATTCACAAAATAAAAATCTATCTATTCAAATCTACTCAAATCTATTCTATCAGTGGTGCGAGAAGTAGGCAGACCTTTTAATGAAGTCAAAGTACCAATACCCGACATAAAATAACTCTAGTGCAGTGGTGTGCACAGAGCATTTTAGGGGCAGGGGTGAAAATTCATCATCTCAGAGAAGCTCAAATCCCGCAGGACTCTGTGGTGTGATGGGTTCCGGTGCTGCCTTGCACCACCGATGCTACCAGAGCTACTAGTGCTCCCGTCGCAGGTTCAAGTCCAGGTTTTGCCGTCCAAGTCACCGCCATAGTTCCATATATCAGATGACTGGAGGAGACCTCATTTGCTAAGACTCTGTGGCAGAGTAAAGCTGCTGTTGACAGGCTCAAGGATTTCAATGCAGAGTAGCTTCTTGAAAGGTGGCACCCAGAGGGCGCATTTAAAAGTGCCGTTAGACCGGTCAAAGCAGAGACCTGGTGGCATGATGGTTCAGACATTACCTTCCAGCACTGCTGTTACAGGTTCAAGTCCTGAGTTTTCCATCCAAGTCTTGTTCCTTTGATCAAATAATCGGAGGAGACCGACTAAGCTCAGTAAGTCTCGGTGGCACACAGCGATAAGCCGCTGTAGTAGGACTTGAGATTTGAATGCAGTGTTGGCTTTTGAAAGCAGACAACCCGAGGGCGCGTTTAAAAGCACCCAGAGACCAGGTGGTGCTATCACAGGTTCAAGTCCTAGGTTTTCAATCCAAGTCCTGTTCGTTGAATCAAATGGTTGCAGGAGACAACCAAGCTCCATAAGACTCATTAGCTCAAACAGTTAAGTCATTGGTTGAGGGTGTGATGCCAGTTGATGTTTCGAAAGATGGCAACACATGTGCGTGGTTAGAAGCGCCTGGAGACCAGGGCTGACTGTGAAGGCGCTGCGGTGGGGCTGGGGGGGACTTGGCACGCTTCTGGGAACGATCAAGCTAGGGGGTTTTCCGAGAGAAAGTGGCATACGGGTGAAGTTTACCTGAAAGAAGGAAGTAGATTTCTTATTTTGTTTCAAAACTTCAGCCACACGCCGCTTTCTCACAGAGAACGCCCTAGTGTGATCATTCCCGGAGGTCTGGGGGGTGCCAAGTCCCCGGACCCTCCGCAGCTGTGGAATTTGCTGTTGTTGCGATCCAGCTAACGGGGCGGAGTCGAACCTGCCACCCAGCCGACATCCGCAGACATGTTCTGGGAGCTTGCTTACAACACCATCACGCCACCGGGTCACCTTCACGCTCAGCCCTGGTCTCCGGGCGCTTTTAAACGCGCACATGTGTTGCCGTCTTTCAAAACATCAAATGGCATTGAACCCTCAAGTCCGCCAACACTGAAGGTCAGAGCCAAAAACCTAACTCTTTGAGCCATTTAATTCAACTTGGATTTGGATTGAAAAACTAGGACTTGAACCTGCGACAGCAGCGCTGGAAGGCAGCGTCTGAACCCTCTCCACAACAGGTCGACTTCACGCTGAGCCCTGGTGCTTTTAAACACCCCTTCAAGGTGTCGATTTTCAAAAGCTCACTCGGCATTGAACCCTGAAGTCCTCCAACAGAGGCTTATCTCTTTGTGCCACCGAGACTTTGATCTTGGTTGGTCTCCTCCAATCATAAAGGAACAGGACTTGGATGGAAAAGTGTGGACTTAAACCTGCGGCAGGGTCTGAACCATCACGTCACCAGGTCTACTTCTCTTTTGAGTCTCTTTGCAACGCTGCTATGTGTCTAAAACCCATTTTGGGTATTGTGTTCAACATGTCTGTTTTAGGACTAGACATGGAGGAATATATTTCATCACATCAATTATTTTATACAATATCAATTACAATATTTCATAATATCTGATAAAAGAAAATCCCTTATATTGAACGGTATAACAATGTAATTTATCAGACTAGCTTTTGTACTGATGATAGTCCTTGTAGTGCCGTGTAACGGTTACTTTTGCTTATTCACCTGGTTGATTTATCTTATTTTATGAATTCAGATGACAGCTGGTCTGTTCTGTTGTAGGCATGGACTAAAATCTGTGAGTCTTAAGTCCAGCATCCTGTGAGAATTCCATTCACGTAAAGAGCCCAATCTCTAAAAAGAGCCAAACTTCCTGGTTCTCAAGTGACTTGTGAGCTTTGACAGCGCTCACCTCAGGGCAGCAGGACATGAAGGGCTTGATGTAGATGTTGGAGTCATGGACTTTGAGGTCGTGGTCGCCGAGACCCCGGGTCACTCCGATGGTCGCCAACACCCGTGCCTGCGAGGGACGTGCACCGTTTTATTTTCAGGTTGCTACAGATTTACCATTTCCGGATATTAAACCTCTATTCCACATTCCAGCATGGTATTTCTTCACTTTGTGTTGAGTATTCTTGGTCAATTATGTTTTAACGTGATTAGTTACTAGAATTGTCAACTAGTGCAAATTGTACAATTCAACATCTCCTGAGGAAGTCAACACCAAAACTGTCAAAGGTAATTAAATTTCCATCGAACAAACCTGATAGCATGAACATATTGTAGTCTTACCAATAAATAAGACAACATGGCGTGACAGTTAAAAGTTAAAAACACCTAATTTAGTGTAGTGTTTTTGGATTTCTGTCAGTTCTCTCAGACGTGTGGGGATTAACTTCCGAACTGAAAGGAAGGAAGGACTATCCTTTCCCTTATGGGATGTGTCTGAATGAATTTCTGTGTATGTGTGTGTGTGTGTGTGTTTGTTTAGTCACAAAGAGAGAGAGAGAGACCAGAGTAGAGTTTGTATGGCAGTATGAGAGTGTGTGTGTGTGTGTGTGAATGTGTGTGTGTGGGGTGGTGGTGGTGGATATAAGCGACAGAGAGGTGGGTAGTGGGAGTGCTTGTGTGTCTGTGTGTTGTCGTCTTGTTCTCCAACAGTATGCTACATGTGCATCAGAGGCAGAGCAACCGCCCACTCCCTGGGTAGCTGGCAAGCTTGTCAAGAATATGTGTGTGTGTGTACGTGTGTGAATTTGTGTGTTTTAAGCATCTGTGAGAGTGTGTCCCTGTGTGTGTCTGATAGTAATATAGCAAATGATTCACAGCTCTCTTAGCAGTTTTGAACTCCAGTAGCAACGGCACTTATTAGACTCCCAATACACACACACACGCACGCATGCACGCTTACCTTTTTCCCTTCACCGAATATTAGAGGAAACTTGAGATCCTCATCTTCAATGGTTTTGTACGCCCTGTGTCAAACCAGAGGGTTAGAGAGAACAAACAACACCGTGAGTGTGTGTACATTTATA
>OMKR01063297.1:0-14668 GCA_900302355.1 Cyttopsis rosea
GGTCCTGCCAGACACAGGCACCTGTTTATGGATACTACTCTGGACTTTGACAACTGTACTATTACCCAAAGTAACTCAGCAAAGAATTTAGGAGTTATATTTGACCCCACTCTCTCCTTTCATCTGCATATTAAGAACATTACCAGAACTGCATTTTTTTCATCTTTGCAATATTGCCAAGATACTGCCCATTCTATCTATGAGCGATGCAGAGACCATAGTTCATGCATTTGTAACATCGCGCCTAGATTATTGTAACGTGTTGCTCTCTGGCCTTCCGATGTCGAGTACGAAAAGTCTCCAGTTAGTGCAAAATGCTTCAGCAAGAATTTTGACTAGGACTAGAAAGTTTGACCATAGTACCCCTATACTGGCCACGTTGCACTGGCTCCCGGTTTACCTCAGATGTGACTTTAAGGTTTTGCTACTTACCTTCAAAATATTACACAGGTTAGCACCTTCCTATCTCACAGACTTACTGGTACCTTATGTACCATCTTGAGCCCTACGCTCACAGCACGATGGTCTCCTAGAGACTACAATATTTATAAAGAAGTCTGCAGGCTCCAGAACATTCTCACACGGTACTCTGGAATGCCCTACCTGCAGGAATCAGAGCTGCTACTTCTGTAGAAATGTTTAAATATAGACTAAAGACTCATTTTTACAGCCTTGCATTTGACTAACCACACATACCCTGTTAGCTTACCTCTCATCTTAGCACTGGTACTTGGCGTCTGTTTGTTGGCCCTCCATATTCTGCCACTCTCTTTCCATCTCCTCCGCAGTTGCTTGCTGTGGAGGAGGAGCCCTGGAGGCGTCTACCTGACCTGGAGGCATCTATCTGATCTGGAGCCCTGGAGGCATCTATCTGCGGCGCCTTGCTCCAGCTAATGGACTCTCATACCATCTAACTCTAACATTGTATAGTATATATATACTGTAGTATACATACAATAACCTATGATATGTATGTTGCCTATGTTGCCTATGTTGTATGTACGTTGCTGTGTATGATTCATAATAATGTTGCCCACTCAGCATTCATTGCAGCCTGGTCATCCTGGAAGGGAGACTCCTCCTTCTGTACACCCTTCCCCAGGTTTCTTCCTTTTCCCAAAGGGTTTTTGGGAGTTTTTCTTGGCCCGGTTGGAGGTTTAGACCAAGGGGATGTCGCTGATCTTTTTGTGAAATGTGGGTCTGTGAAGCCCTTTGAGACTGTATTGTGATTAAGGGCTATATAAATAAATTTGATTTGATTTTGATTTGATACAGCATCATTTGTTATATTATCACTCAAAATTGGCAGTCTAGAGATAAAACAAAATCCAAATATATAAGTATAAATTCAACATACAAAAAAAAAAATCAAAATTCAACAACTCAAAAGACAAATTGGTGACAATGTCTTCCCAATGTTCCCTAGGACTAGGAGGAGAAAAACTCCACAAGTGGCTATATATCTCTTGTACATACAACTGAAAACAGACAAAAAGAAAATTAAACATCATTACCCCAGGCTGCGTTTAAATCTGTATGTTTATTTTATTTTATTTATTTATGTAATTATTTTTATAATAATAATAATAATAATAATAATAATAATAATAATTATTATTATTATTATTATTATTATTATTATTATTATTATTATTATTATTATTATTATTATTATTATTAATTTATTAATTTTCTCTGAGTCTCCTACTAGTTTCTGTCAATGGTCTGTCCGGTCACTCACGTAAGTATTACTAAGTCAGTCTGTGTCTCGTAGAGGCAAAGGTGGGGGTTAGTGCAACTCACAGTCACAGACACAGACACGCATTGACGGCTCCTCCATCTTCCCTTCAGTTCTCCCTTACCGCCAATACAACACAATTTATGCAGATGGACAGACTACGGGTTCGGCGGCCACAGAACGTGTCTCATGGTCACACGATTTCACAGATTCACAATACCAATCATGAGCGCGATTCTAACCTTAAACTTTATCTTTTAAACATTGTTGGAACACTCATCCGAATGGATTTAAGATCATTTTATTTACTCATCCTTCTAACAACTGATAACACATCAAAGTGTAGTGCACAGGTATAGTCTTCCACAGACTCTCCAACTAGCTGCGGGCAATTTTCGGATCACAGCGTCGAGTGTACTCCTCCTATAGCGGAGTACTTTTTCATGATTGTACGCGCTTCAAGCCCTCTGCGGCCAAGTGATTTTCAGTCCTAAATATATAGCTGTAGAACTTGAAATTAACCAATAATGTTACATCCGATATATATTTTATAATAGACTCCTTATAATGTCTCAAAAGTGGGTTGTCCTTACCCTTTTAACTCTGGTACCCTTTTTCCCATTGTATGTCACACATCTGTATGTTTGTCCTCTGTGATTAATTTTTAAGTTTTTCTTTTACCACCTTAAGGACATCTAAGACAGATGAATAACAACCAACGTAGTGCTGTGGCTTCGATCAGATATACTCACAATGGTTTAATGAATAGAAATTGAATACAATCGCCTTACAGCAGGTTCATTTTCATGAAAATGAATGCAGAGTACAGACAACAAGCAGATTTTGTAGCTACAAGAAATAAGGAGTGGTGTGCAGAGCAGCTGTGAAATTTCCGGGCTCTTCAAGGCCACATTGATAAAGAATATAATAGAGCCCTGTTCTACTGTGTGTGTGTGCATGCATGTGTGTGTATGTGTATGTGTGTAGGTGTGTGTATGTGTATGTGTGTATGTCTGTGTGTGTATTACTATTTTCCTATGGTGGGGCGAAGCCACAGCTGGATTTAAGAATGGTGCATCATTCAAAGTGGCATGAGAACATGAAATGCACATGTTGATGATGGAGAGTTTTCAATAAATAAGCGGTTATGCTCTGTAGCAAGATGGAGGCTACAGCATGTAGGACAGTGGACAGACAGTAGGCCACAAGATGCGGCTATGGCCATAAATGCGCAACTCACTGTGTCCAATCAACTCTATCTGATGATAATAAACTCTTCCCATGAGCAATTGCTAACAATGACTGGGCAAGGATTGCATAATCCAGAATCCAAAAACAACAGTAACCACAATAGCCTAAAAAGGCCATCAAGGAGCGACCCTAGGCCCTCAGGGAGTGACCTTGAAAATAAAAAAATGAATGTCATGACCAAAATAGTGAACGTTCTTCTTTACAGGCACCATTTTTAGCTAAATATTATAGGAGGCCCTGTGTACCAGCAACACGAGCAAATCAGTTAATCATCAACATATTGGATTAATGTGCTGCCATTCATAAACTCAAAACCAGCTAAAGAAAATAAAAAAGATAATAATAATAATAATAATAATAAGAAGAAGAATTCCCTAATGCAACAGAAAAACACTGCCAGAGGCTCTGCATAGCCCTGACCTTAACTTAAGCAACTAGAGAAGGTAATATAAAGTGTTTACATAACCAATAGATTTAAATGTTTAGTGTTTAATACAGTATTCCCAATTTGATTAAATTCTTTTAGTTTATATTAAAGATATTACATTATATCTTTAGTTTATATTTTTGTTTATAGGTGCAATCAGTAACTTTGCAATCAATAAACTTGAGCTCGCAGCAACCATCAAGATAACAGAAGGCTGACTGGGGTTGATTAATAACATTTGATCAACCATCCATGATCTCGTGGTCAATACATGTTATTTAACCTTTAATAAATATACATATTCCAACATGCCAACCTTGTGTACAACTCTAAATGCGTATGGCATAATGTGTTTTAAACTGTTAATCTTACTTTTGACCCTTGTGCATTAAACAATACGTTCTATAAATTCTGCACTCTGCTTAGACAAATTTGGTAATTTGGCATTTTCAATCAAGTTATAAAATTAAAACATGACAATAACATGATATGATAAGAATGAATGCTGGTTGTGATGATAACATAACCAGCATTCAAATTTATACCATCTAAGGATGTAGAGGGGCTGTTATTAACATGGTAAACCCAATCACTTTGTCCTAAATTGTGCCTAATTCTGTTTCTACCTAATAATTGAATCCACTAATCATTTGAACTAGTGCCCAAAATTTGGAAGTATTGTTTAATTAAAATTAGCCAACAACCTTACTGCAATGTAGTGTTAGAGAACATTAAATACTAGGTGGTATCAGAATAGAGACAGCGAAAGGGGGGCACTAGCGAGCAGCGCATGGAATAGACGTGCTTCCAGATGCTCCTCTGTGCCAAGCTTTAAAATCAATATTGTGACAGTCTCATATCTCATTTTTCTAGCCTTGGGAACTTTCCTGACACAGTGGGGTTTAATTTGTTAACTTCTTGCGATGACATCATGCCTAAGAAGTCCAAAGACGTTGTGTCGTCCCGACCAGCTTCTGCTTCAGCTAATGCTAACAATGCTAGCGGTGATTCTCCCAGGCAAGCTACAGGTGATGGCATGGATGATTTGCCATTGATCTGGTAGAAGGTCTCTCACAAGATGCTCAAACACATTAATGACAGGTTTGACAAGTTGGAACATACCCTTCAGGCAGTACAAAGCTCTCAAAACAAACTGCTGGAGAAGGTAAAATCTATCAAGGAGCAGGTTCCCGAGCAGGAGAACCATATAAGCTGCTTGGAAAAGTCATTCTCCAGCCTGAAGAATGAAAACAAGGCACTCAAGCTCAAAGTGGATGACGTCGAGGGCTGGTCATGCCGCAACAATATTAAGATTGTTGGCATACCTGAACAAGAAGAAGGGAGTAAAGCAATGGAATTCGTCCAGGCCCTGATTCTGAAACTTCTCGGAGAAGACAACTTCACATCTTCGGTGGTTATCGACCGGGCACACTGGACCCTGCGACCGCCACCCCTAGAGGGAGCCAAGCCCCGCGCCACCATTTAGTGAGGTCGGGAGCTTAAAGTGGAGCATAGTCTCCTCTTCCCAGCGAGGCTTTGGATCAAACACAAGGGCCAGTTCCAGGATTTCACTACAATGGGTGAGGCAATGTCATTTCTGAACACTGACTTAAAGAACGTATCCGAAGAATCATGATGCCACTCTGTGCATTTATTGTATTTATGAGAGACTGTCAATTTGTTTTAGTTATTCCAATCAACAATAATTGGCAGCGAAGTTGAGCTACCTTCTTGTAGCTTTCTTTATTTAGTTACTATTTTTCTAGGAGATAGTTACCAGACCCCTGTGCATTTGGCGGTCCCCAGCTTGGATATCTGTGCTTCATTTGGGGAAGCACTTTGTGGGTGGGTAGGGAACATGTTCATGGGTTTGTTTAAGTGTGTTATTTTACACCATATTGTATGGTGTTTAGGTGTTGTGTTTTACTATGTTCTGTTACTTTTGGTGGATGCCAGATTGTTTTCATCTTAGGGACAATGTCAGTATCTACAGCGTTGCACATAGCAGCATTAACAATAATCTAACATTGGTCTCATGGAATGTGAAGGGTTTCAGTCATGTAAATAATAGGGGTCACGTTTATTTCGCATCTCAAATCATTGAAACCAGACATCATTTTTCTCCAGGAAACACATATTGGTGCAAATTAACAGCGCAGACTGAGAGCACATTGGATTTCCCAGGTCTTCCAAGCTCCTTTTACTCGCAAGGCCAGAGGTGTTGGTATTCTTTTTCGTAAAAATATCTAATTTTGCCTTGATTCTATGACAGTAGACCCGTATGGCAGGTACCTAATGATTTCAGGTCATATAAATTCCCATCCAATAACAATGCTTAATATATATGGCTGGTTGTGATAAATATTCTATGCAGAAAATATATCCGAAATATCATACCGAATATCAATATCAATATTTCTAACAGTCTGCGCTCTGTGTTCAAGGTTGTTCGCAGCCCAGAAAGTGTAAACAGGACTCCTAGTCCTTGATACGAGTGCAGATCTCTTTACCTGTCTTTGTCTCTAGCTCTGCCTGTCTCTCTCTCCTCTTATTTTCCGTTCTTCTCCCTAGTCCCATTTCCTTCCCTGTGCTGAGTCCCCATAAAATTGGGGACTTTAATTGTTATCTGGATCAGATCTTAGACAAACAAAACAAGACTGCCTCCTGCCTTAGCCTCAAAAGTGCAAACTTTGAATAATTTAATCAAAACAAGAAACATGGTTGATATTTGAGCAGCATCGTACTGATGCTACTCATGTCCATAAGTCTTACACTAGGATTGACTATTTCCTGATTTCTTCTGAATTACTACCTAGCATTTCCAACTCTACCTATCATATTATTTTGATATCTGATCATAGCCCGGTCTCACTTCAATTAAAAAATATCCTGTCTAAACAATAGTATAGCTGGCGCTTCAACCCCCCCCCTTCTTGAAGACCACTCTTTCATTGAGCATCTGACTGCACGTATAGATGAGTTTCTTACCACTAATGATAATGGGGAGGTCTCAGATTCTACTCTATGGGAGGCCTTAAAGGTTGTGATAAGGGGCCACATTATTTATTTATTTAATTTGAATCATGTAAAAAAAGAGAATTTAACGGTCACTTTATGGATATTGAAAAAATGCTTGATGAGACCTATAGATCCTCCCTCTCATAGTCAGACTACAATAAGATTTAAAAACTGAAATATGAATATAATACTATCCTTAGCAAACGCATCAGCAGCCTCTTACAAAAACTCAAACAGAAACATTTTGAACTCGGGGATAAACCCGAGAAAGCATTAGCAATTCAACTCAGAGTTTAACAGGCTAATCAAGCTATCCATAGGATTAAATCCCTAACCCTAACCAACGCACAGGAGATAAATGCTTGCTTCAGGGACTTCTATAAGGAACTATATTCCAGCAAAGTAAAGGCCACTGGAGCAGATTCTGGTAACTTTTTTTCTAACCAAAAGATTCCCCAACTAGAAGGCGCTTTGAGAGATGACATTTGACACCCCAGTCTCTAAGGCTGACCTTTTGGATGCTAATCGAGCTTTCCCCTCTGGAAAAGCAGTAGGCCCAGATGGCTTCGGCTGTGAATTCTACAAGGTGTTCTATGAAAAAATAGTCCCTCTCATGTTCAGGATGGTGAATGATTCAAAAATAAAATAAGAGGCTCCCCAGCTCACTCTATGAAGCAAATATTTGCTTGCTTCTAAAGAAGGGAAAGGAGGAGACTGACCCTGCAAGTTACAGACCCATTGCTCTTCTAAATTGCAATCAGAAAGTAATGGCCAAAGTCCTGGCCACAAAATTGGGTAATCATACCTCACAAATTGTATATCCTGATCAGACCGGATTTATCCCTGGTAGATTCTCATTTAGTAATGTTCATCTGCCTTTAAATACATTATATTGAGTTGATGAACAGGACACACAAGCTGCCATCTTATCTCTTGACACCCAGAAGGCATTTGATCAGATTGAATGGCCTTATACGTTTGAGAAACTGAAACAATTTGGGTTCGGGGTGAACTTTATAGAGTGGGTCAAAATTATTTATTCCAATCCTGTATCTTCTATTCTCACTAATACAGACAAATCCCAACCTTTTGATTTTTAATGGGGCATAAGGCAGAGCCATCCTCTTTCTCCCCGACTTTTTGATATTGCTTTAGACCATCCCAAATGTTCTTTTTAGCTAATGTTCCAATTTTATTATTATTAATATTATTGTTATGTACATATATGTTACCCTTGCCCTTACTTGCGATCCATTGCCCTTATTTGTGACTCCACTCTTATTTTTTATTTTTATTTTTATTATTACTTTACTTTTTTTACTTTTTATTTCTACTATTTTACTTAAAATTCTTTATTTTGTCTTTTTGTGCCTACTATGTAGTTGTTGCTTGCCTTGCCCCAATAATTTCATTGTTCAGAATGACCTTGTGTTGTACTGTACATTTGACTAATAAAACATTTTGACTTTGACTTTGACTTTGAGAACCTCTTGCAATAGAAGTCAGGAGTCACCCAGGTATCCATGGTGTAAAATTTGGTAATGTTGAAAGCCTTGTGAATTTATTTGCTGATGATTTATTGATTTGCTTATCTGATCCAGTAGTTTCAGTTCCCAACCTCCTGAACTACATTAAATCATTTAGTAGACAGGATATACAATTAACAGGGATAAAAGTGAATTCATGCCTCTGATGAAGAATCTGAGCCCTGCATTCTTGAAATCTCTACCATTTAAATTAGTTACCACCCACTTTACCTACCTTGGACTTCAGATTTCCAGAAACCCCAAACTTTTTTTAAATTGAATTTCCTGGACATGGCAGACAAATTAAAAGCCAACATCATCAATTGGAAGTTATTTCCTCTCTCATTGATTGGCCACATCAATCCTATAAAAATGGTTGCACTTCCAAGGTTCTTGTACCTTTTTCAAAACCTTCCTATCTATTTACCATTGTCTTTCTTTAAACAACTGGACTCAGCTATCCTCTGATATGTCTGGGCAAATAAACCCCCTTGCATCTCTAAAGCCCACTTGTAGAAGATTATAAACAGCATGGCCTCAGCCTTCCTGTATTCAGGCATTGTTACTGGGCTGCAAATGCAAAGGTTCACACATTCTGGCAATGGGGTTCCCCTGGTGATGACTGGCCTGCTGTCTCCCCACTCTGGTTAAAACTCAAATCCATGTCTGTTTCAGGAACCTCTCTTCTAATGCTGCTCTTTTCTGGAGCACAGCCTTCATACAAATTACTTGGCCATAACTTAATTCTCAGAAATTCTTTGAAGATTTTGAATCAGATAAAAAAAATTATTTGGACTGCCAAATGTCTCATTCCCGTATTGCATACAATCCCTCGTTCAAACCAGCACTGATGGATAAACTGTTTCTGCACTTGAGGGAGAGGGGACTGTGCTGTATTCCTGATGTTTATATAGATAATGCAGTACATTTTCCTCATTCCTTCAGCTCCAAACGAAATATCACCTTCCTCAACCACAGTTTTACCACTACCTTCATGTCAGACATTTCGTATCCCAGAATTCACAGTCAAACCAAAGAGCCACATTTTTATGATTTTCTTCGCTAAACATATAAAGTACCAGTAAATGTGTTAGATGAACTGTGGGAGGAAGGTATAGTATACAGAGCTGCCATCAATTCTAGACTATAGATTAATTCAATTTAAAGTCTTACATACTGTAGACTGCACTACTCCAAAACTAAACTTAGTAAGATATTTGAATCAGTTTCTCTTTGAATGAGTGATAGATGTGGTACTGCCAAAGGATCACTATCACACTTATTCTGTCACTGTCCAGCACTGGTTAATTTCTGGTGTGACAAATTTAATTGGTTTTCCAAACAATTTATAATGAACATTCAGCCAGACTGTAATTTGGCAATATTTGGTTACTCTGACAGGACAAGGGCCCTTCCCTCCCATCAAAAGCATGCTCTCAAGGCAGGCATGGTTGCAGCTAAAACAAATAATATTACTAAACTGGAAGTCTCCATTGTCCTCATGTTTCAGGAGGTGGCTCAATGAAATGCTTTCTATTGCTAAGATGGAACATATTCGTTTTAGCAAATGGAATTTACAAAACTATTTCCTGAAGGTGTGGAAGCCGTTTCTGACATTGCTTGATGAGATCTAACTGTATAACTCATGACCTCTGCTGCTATGTTGTATCTTTAAGTTGTGCAAACTCTCCCTTATCCTGCATCTTGACTGATATTCTGGCAGTACCCCACCCATGTGTGTTTTTCTTATCCTCCTGGCAGAAGGGGCAGTCTCCTGTTTTGCTAATGTTGCTGTGGACTGGCAACTTTGAACTGTTCTTGGGAGTTCTGGATAAGAATCCCCCGTCTTTCTCTCTGTTATTTTGTGTATTGGTACTGGGTGCTTTACGTCTAATGTGTATGATAAAAATAAATACAGTACTTAAAAAATAGAATAGAGGCAGGAAAAAGAAAGGGCTGCAACACAATGTCATCCTGTATCTCACATCTCGATCAGAGAACAATGCTGTTCTCATGCCTGCAACACATTCTTTCTTTACAGAATGCAAGGTTCCAAAGCAGCACAGATCGTTTTTCCCTCTGTTCATTTGCGGCACTTACAAAATAAACACTTCATTCATTGTTCTAAAAATGTTCCAAGTTGTTTATCCTGATGTTGATCTTCTCAGTGTCTCCCAGCAGGACACCGGCCAGATGACAATTAACATGTCGTTGCATAGTGACTTTAGTGAAGCCTGGGAAACCACCATCCATGTGACCATTGAACAGGGAAAAATGGAGAGAGAAAAAAATCTACCTACAGTATTTACTATAGCATAATAATAATAATGCAGTAATAATAATAAATGCAGTCTTCAAGAACCTCAATTTAATAAGAAACTAATTTAGATGTTTCTGCTTCTATATGGCACTCTATAAAAGGTACCTAAATTTAATCAAGGTCCCCCCATTAGCTAGTCGCCAATCTTTCATCATGTCTATATGCTTACATGCATTTCATTACACAATAATTCCAATTTAGCCCATCAAAAATTGACACGTATCTTTGAATGCTGGGAACGCTATTGTCATACTCAAATGTAAATCAATTCGCTGTCAACGAATCTCCAGATACCACTCTCCAGATCAACAGACACATGCAAGCTGGTCAAAGGTTTAATTCTCTCCACCCCCCACTCGTGTTTCAGCTGGGCTCTGTGGAGAAGCTGAGGGACAAAGAGTGACAGGGACCATTGGGCTTCCCCGGGAGCCCATAGAGAGGGGGAAAAAAACACATGTTTGATCAATCAGATTATTTATCACAGTACACATTTTGACTCCATTAATTTCTAAATTATTTTAGACCTTTTAATTAATTCTAATTGTAATAATCCTTTGTTATTGATTATGACTTATTTCTAATTTAAAACATCCAAAAATAGATTTAAAATCCATTAAAATGGTAAGTGAAAACACATATTTCATTACTTCTGTTAGACAGACAAAACAATTCTCTCGGAAATTAACCAGCATCAATAACTCAACTTTTTAAACCAAAACAAAGGCAGTTCTACTGTTGCTATTCAACATTAAATGACACAATAGATACACAAAGATTTTTCAACCACCTCTTTTGTTCACCAGCACCCCAACAGTCTGGCTTCAAACAGCCAATCTTTGGATTATGGAACCCTAATCCTACCATTAATCTAAAAGTAAAGAAAATGTAGCGAAAAACAGCGAGTGAATTTCATTCATAGATACAATTAAACTGTATATAAATGTCAGCGTTTATTTATGATATCTTGTACATATTTTTGTATTGTAGATATGATAATATTGTCTGGTTATAGAGCTCCTCCCACTTGTCTCCGCATTGACTGCATGTTTCAGGAAGTGAATTTCAGATAGGAGTTCAGTGGAGAGGAGGAGAGGAGAAGAGAGGAGAGAAGAGCCTGTACCCCTGCAGGAGAGGGAGAGGAAGAATAAAAGGAAAGGGTAGGAGACAAGGAGATGATGTACTGTATGGAGGAGAGAGGAGAAGAGTGGAGACGAGGAGAAAGAAGAGAAGGGGAGGAGGTGTGGAGAAGTGTGGGTTAGGGTTAAGCTTAGGTCAGAGGTGAGAGGTAACTTGTCCCCTACCTCCACCCGCATGTACTGCACAGCAGGAAGGCCTCTGTGCCTCGATGAAGTCACATTTATGCACCTCTACCCTGAACCGTTAGTTGGAGGTGTAAATATTCTACGCATTTCTTTGCCACACTAACATTGTATCTGGTGTCAGTGGATCCTTGCTAACCCCTCCAAACTCGCTTCCCTAAAGTATTCTCACTCACTCAGTATGTGTCTCACCTTAATTTTGTCTGAGATCTCATGCTTGGCTCCGCCGGATCCTGCTATCATGTCCAGTCGACTTAGTCCTGAGGATGCATTCTGTGGTCCAGCGGAGTCAAGGCAGAGACCCCAAGAGTCGCCAATTGTTAGGGAAAGAACCCTTAGCGTGGTCGGTGAGATGATCCTGAAACAAATTGAGACTCTGTTATAATGGAGGTCTATTAATATTCTGCAGAATAGAGAAGAATACAGTACATTTGAAGTTAGTGTCTGCCTGTACACTCTTCTCACTTCCTTCTGTTGAGGGGAGTCCTAAATACTGTGAAGAGGCTTCTAAGTTTGATGTCTTCTGAGAGTACGCCTCCCAGTCACTTGTCACTTGTCAGCAATTCAACAGGATGTCTTACATGTTAGCAGTTTAGCAAGCAGGATGAGCAGGATGATTATAGATAAAAGATAAAACAGATAAAACAGGTACTCTGAGAGTACTCAATCAGAGCTGATGAGGTCGGAAGTGGAGATTCACACTGACGAGGTCAGGAGTGCAGATCCAATCACATTGAGCAGAGGCCCCAAGTTGTGAAACTCCTATTGTGCAGAATTTAAAAGCTGACCAAGTTACAAAGACTATTTCCTTATATAAGACATAATAAAACATTAATCACTATAATCATTTGCATTTGTCCATCATAATAGCCACTTCAGTTTATGACAGCTCTTCCCTAAGTGAGTGCAAGTTGGTGTGGTTGCTGGATTTTTATTTAGAGGCAAGTATACTTGATATTTTAAAATGTGAGGCTAGACTAACCATTTAGATCCTATAATACACAGTTTCCTAACTTTTTACCATTAAACAAGGAGGGTTAACAATACTTGAGCGACTGTATTCTATTCTTAAAAGATTACTATAAAACCGTTACTTCAAATGTATGTATGATATTCATTTTAGCATAAGCAATACAGCGGAGCAATTAATTAGTACATAATACAGACAGGTTATAACTTTTTTAAATAATGAATTAAAAATTAACTAAATAATAAACTAATAATAAACATACCCTTTTCCCTACTGTCTAATTTAATCTAATTTAGAGAGAAAAAGAGAGGTTCTGGCCAGAAAATCTCTTCCACTTTTACAGCCTCTCCTTGGCAGAGTTCCCAGAATGGCCGAGGCCACAGCTAGTATGGTGTATGGCTAGTATGGCGGCACAGTGGCTTGGCGGCATGGTGGCTCAGTGGTTAACACTGTTGCCTCACAGCAAGAAGGTCCTGGGTTCGATTCCCACCTGGGGCACTGTGGGTTATCGCCCAATCAGGGGCCTTTCTGTGTGGAGTTTGCACGTTCTCCCTGTGTTCGCATTGGGGCTCCTCCAACATAAGGACCCTGACTAAAAACATGCAGAACACTTCCTGTCCTGTCCCTGACCACAGCATGGACCCACCACCTGGAATTGGTCCCCAGGCGCCGACAAAGTGAGGGCTGCCCACTGCTCCTGGCTGCCCCTGGAGGAAGGACAGCCAGGATGGGATAAAAGCAGAGACTATATCTCATCGTTCACCACTCGTGCATGTGTGTGTGTGTCACCCTCTGCATGTGTGTGGTATAATGCGTGATTAATAAATCATTCTTCTTCTTCTTCTAGTAACCGCAGAGGGCCATACAGCCTCTGTGTCGAGTTACCCCAATGGCCATTAGCCGAATTTGATCTAGGAATGCTGGTGGATTCTGTTTCCAATTTTCCGAAGAAGACTTTAGGTTGGCTTGGTCTTGCAAAAAGGAAAAAAACTTGGCCCGGCTTGTTCTTTCCTTTAAGTTGTCTTGTCCGTCTTCGGGGCAAAATACCCGATGCGCGCAGCCAGTCCTCTGCTTTTATCTTTTCCAGCCACATCTCCTCCCTCTGACCTCCCCCAATCCTCCATCCAGTGACTCACATGCCTCTCGACCTATCAAGGTTTTCTTCCTCCAGCCCATTTATGGCCTTGAGAAAATATCCCATTACTTTCCAGCATTATAGACTTAAAACCCATGTGACTCAGGCCTGCCCCATCTTGGTTCCCAGTTTATGAGAGAGCCTAAGATGGCTCACCAAGTTTTACCCACAATAGAAGTTACAGTTCATATTAACATTGCGTTCACTTTTTTGTATTTCCCATGGCAGCTTTCTAGAGTTTGTCAGACTTAACATTTTCTTCTTAAGACGGAAGCTTATAATAATGGATATTTTAATGTAAAATCATAGAATTAATGTTGAATGAACACAAAGGAAGTATATTTAAATTAAAATACTATTGTTTAATAGCATATTTTTTAACTTTGAACACAGATTCTCTCCTGTGAACTACAAATTTCCATTAAAACCATGAAGGCCATCAAAATTGACTGTCAACTTGAAAGGCATATTTCTAATATGCACTAACAGAAATAATCCATGCGAAGATCAAATGCAAGATTCCTTACTGAGAAAAGATGAACAAAGAAGCAAAGAAGCAAAGAAGCGCTACTTGAACAAAATAACGGAAATTAATGGGCTCGATCCGTACGAACACAATGAGTGGGGGGTTGAGCTCTACAAGCTGCCGCAAGTTGCTACTACTACAACCTCTGAATCTTATATGAAGTTGCCATTTTCAAGCACGCAAAGTGAGAAAGCAAAACTCCTTTAGCGCACTGTTGCACACACCACAGCACCAGCAGTTCCGTAGCATTGATATGCTAAGGAACTATATGGAGGTCATTCATGGCCTCATTGTGATGATGATGTTTCATGGATAGGCTTGTGCCTATTTGCGATCGGAGGCTGGGGGTTCAGGCAGTGGCGATTCAAGGATTTTATTTTGAGGGGTGGTCCAATACTTTAGTTGGGGGGGCAACTAATATATATATATATATATATA
>OMKR01063303.1:0-13505 GCA_900302355.1 Cyttopsis rosea
TCCTCGGTGTGTTCATCAATGATGACCTCTCCTGGTCCAGGCAAGCGGTCGCGGCAACAAAAACTGCCCAACAGCGACTGTACTTCCTGAGGAGACTCAAGAAGTTTGGCATGTCTGCCAGGACTCTCACCACCTTCTACAGATGCACCATCGAGAGCACTCTCACCGGCTGCATCACCGCCTGGTACGGCAGCTGCTCTGCTGCCGATCGCAAGGCGCTCCAGAGGGTGGTGAAGACAGCGGAGCGCATCATTGACTGTCACCTCCCCTCCGTGCAAGGCATCTACCACACACGATGCCTTAGGAAAGCACGGAAAATCATTAAGGACTACAGCCATCCAGGCTATGGACTGTTTACGCTGCTACCGTCTGGTAAACGTTACCGGAGCATCCGGGCACGGACTACCAGACTCACAAACAGTTTTTACCCACAGGCCATCAGGCTTCTTAACCTGCAACATCTCTAGTCTCCTATGTAAATTAATGCACATCACCACAACTAAATGCACATATCCACCGGCACTCCTTCACTTTATATTTATATTGATAATGTGCAATAGTCTTGAGTACTTTTCTAGTTATAGGTTTTGTTTTTTTTTTATCTCATTTGTACATATATGTTACCCCTGCCCTTTACTTTGACCTTGTGCCCTTATATGTGACCTCTACTTGTACGGTTGTACTAAAGTCTTATCTGTTTGTGTTAAAGTCTTATCTGTTTGTGCCTACTACGTAGTTGTTGCTTGCCTTGCCATAAGAATTTCATTGTCCAGAATGACCTTGTGTTGTACTGTACATTTGACAAATAAAACACTTTGAACTTTGAACTTAATTATACACACTGCACCTTTAAGGGAACTGTGTCACACTAAAACCAAAGGATAGAAATCTTTTTTTTCAATGACCACATCATAAAACTGAAAAATGTCAAGAAAAAGCATTAAAAGGTTTGGATTTTTACAACAGCAGTAATGCCCAAATAAGTATTATGACACTTATCCTGTGGAAGTCGTGTTCACCCTTATCATCCTTTTGGACCACAGATGGAATTTTTTGGCTAAATATTTCATCTTAATTTCCCTTGTACTGTAATGTTAAATCCATCATATCCATCCATTAATCCATCATGATTGATTTTTATCAGATTAGAATACATTAGATTAAATGAGATGAGGTTATATTAGATCATTACTTTAATCCGGTGCTCGTCATGATCTACTAAGTGTCAAAATGTTTGAATTTCCCTCTCGTGGGTTATCTTATTTGACCTTATTTTAATTTTAAACAGATTGTGCACTACATTACATTTGATGCTAAAGCAGGTTTTCAGGTTTTCTTCTCACTGAGATCGGTCATCCAGCCACATGGTTTCACCGACCACTGCTACGCCGATGACACCCAGCTCTACCTCTCCTTTCCTCCAGGGCAGGGATGGGCAACTTTGATGACACCTCACTGTCCTCACTACCAGAGGGCCAGATTGTGACCGTGCACTTCCACTATACTATCAATTAGGAAATTTTAGCTACAAATTTGATGAAAAGAAACTAAATATATACCGGTAATTTAAGTTTATTATACCAACATTTCTATTTTTCAATATTTAAATAATTTGAATATTGCCTGAATCTGACGTTTTAAGTCGACACCGATGCGTTGCCGTGCCAACAAACCTGTTGTGCCGGGGATTTAAGAGTAAAAACAAAGTGTGATATTGTATTGAGAAGACATGCCGTCTATGTAAAATAAATGTGTTATTCAAGGGGGTCATATCAAATTTAAGAATAATATTCTGCAGCCCAAACGCGAAAGAGAGGCCATTAAGGTAAATTAACACACTGGTACGCCGAAACGTGGCAAAATTCTTATTATTATTATTTTTTTAATATATATAAATAAATATTTATTACTGTTATTCATATTATAGGCAGGGATGTAGTGGTAAATACATTATTTACATGCATTGCTGCCTCCGCTAGACTCTGTGTATCTCTACGTTTTACATCCGACTCATTGTCACGTACACAACACTGTGTACTTTATGATCCGATCTCCTGGTCTTCATTAAGCCTAAGCAGACAGCAGCATTGGTATATTTTTATTTACAAAGCCATACTGTGTAAACCCCCTTCATATCTGTGTAATCTCTTATCACTCACCAACAGCTGTGATTTTCGCTCCACTAGATGGCTGCTCTACCAGATACCCAGGATTTGCTCAGAACTTGGTAGCAACAAAAGACAACAAAAGACTGACCGGTGTCATGAGAGATGTACAGGAGCTGGAATTCACCCGAGATAAGTTTGAAGAGACAAGAAGGGGATTCAAGGAGATGGAAACAAAGATAAAGTCATTTGAAAATAACATAATGAACTCTATGCAGGAAATGGATGGAATGTTTTCCAAGCTGGACTGCATTGAAAATCAGTGCAGGAGGACACACATTATAATTGATGCGATTGCGGATGAGAAAGGAGAGAACTGGCGTGAATCGGGGTAGAAGGTTCGACAAATGCTCTCAAGCAACCTGGGACTAAATGGCATAAATATGGATATTGAGCGTGCCCAGAGAATTGGTCAGCACCAGGAGAGGGGAAAGCCTCGGAAAATTGTTGTAAAACCTTTGCGCTTTAAAGACAGAGTATGCTTTCTTCTGCCAAGAAATTAAAGGCCACAAAAATGTATATAAATGAAAACTTCTCAGAAGCTGTGCAGCTGAAGAGGAAAGTGCTGTTGCCCAAGATGAAAGCTGCCTGAGAAAGAGGTGATAAAGGCAGAAGACTGAAGTATGATAAGCTGGTCATCACGCCCAGAGGTGGACAAACTCAATCATCGGCTTAGAGCGCTTCACGGTTCAACTCTTTTATAAAAGGATTTTGTCTTATCTTTAAGTTTTTATGTTGTTTTTGTTCATTTTATGTGTCCAAATAACTAAACTACATCTTTGTTATTAAGTTTGCCAAGGAAGGGATTGGTATTAGCTCACTTAAAGTCCCTGTAAAGCAAAAATAAATCGTTCTGAGTTTGTCACACCACAGAAGAATGTCTTATTAACCACCCAGCCAAATTTGAATGATTACAAAAATCGCCAAGTATATAAAATTTGGTTTCAAAGACGTGAAATATCAGACAGTCCCCTGAGGTCTGAGAGCACAACGCACACACTCACTCTCACACCGAAACAAACCGGGTTACTTAAAACAGGGCTTCCCAGAAGATCGATCAGAGCTGCGGAGGCCCCCTCGGAGCCGGAACAGAGCCACTCTCCTTTGCCGGGCTCCGAGCTTCATGGTCACAACAAAACAAAATCTTCGGAAATTTAAATAAGGAGACTGTTCTGTAAATTCTGGCATCCAGGGAAGATGCATTTGCAGGATGAAGGCGCCATAGCTAGACAGCAATCGGGTGTAGTAACTCCCAATTGAGGGGGAGAACCACTGATGCTACAAAAACAGTTTAACGGTCTAACTCCACAATTCAGTACTACATAGTTCGCAGTCTTTTCAAATGTTTTCACCAATGATTTTCGAACATGTATAATGTGTTCAGAAACAAATCACTGAATTCACTTTACAGGGACTTTAAATATATGCAGCCTCGGGAACAAGGTGCGTGAGATTACCAGGATCTGCTCCTCAAACAATATTCGGGTTTTAACACTGTCAGAGACACACCTGGACACTGCTTTGGATGATTCTGAGCTGGCTGTCGAATAGATCGATATAAGTTATATAGAGGAGACAGGGACAAATATGGTGGTGGAGCTGCATTTTATGTTCAGGAACACATTTCAGCTGTGCTACGGAAAGATATTACGAGTACTGACATTGAAATATTATGGCTACAGATTCACCTTCCATACTGTAAACCTATTCTAGTTGGTTGTTGGTATAGGCCGCCCAGTTCTAATGTGAAGTATTTGGATGTGGAAAATCTAGTGACAGTGACAGATGAAAGTAAGCCTATCTTCCTTCTTGGTGACTTGAATATGGACTGGTTTTCTAAAAATTGTCCATTACGTATAAAGTTGATTTCTATGGCAGATGCTTGCAATCTTACCCAGGTTGTGACTCAACCCACAAGAATTTCTACAATCATTGGTGGTGTTAATATTTCAACCTGCATTGAGCATATTTTCACTAATATCCATGAGCTACTGTATGTTCACAGGCAGTGTCAATGGCAATGGGATGCAGTGACCATAATTTGATAATTTAAACAAGAAAGACTAAAATGCCCAAGTCTGGGGTTGGGATTGTTTACCGCAGGTCATGTAAAAGATTTAATGCAGACTCATTTGTTAATGATGTTAAAGATTTAAAGTGGTCTGATGTATGTCAGGAAAATGATTGTGATGAAAATTTTCATGGATAAATTAGTGAGGTTGGTGGATGAGCATGCTCCACTTAGAAAAAGGTCTGTGGTGTAACTATGGATTGATGATGAGTTGAGGTCTTTCATGCTTCAAAGGGACAAAGCCAAGGCAGCTGCTCATAAATCAGCGTGCTTTTTAGATAGAAGTCTTTAGTGTAAGCTGAGAAATCAATCAACATCAAAAAGGAAGAATATTTTAAAGAAAAATTTTTTAGCTCTGTAAATGATAGAAAGACCACATAAGATCATGCCTGAAATTAGATGATGTCAATTTAACATGCAACATTGTTAACAGTATTATGAGGGACAAAATATGTTGTTTTGCATTTGATAAGGTTTAACCAAGACACAGTTGAGGAGATGTTACTCTCTCTTTCAGATGACACATCTCCTGGTATTGCAGCTAGGCCGCTTTCCAAAATTCCTTCCTAAATTTTTTTGTGTGCTCCGAAATTTTTTCATTTAGGAGCATATGTACTCCTTGGGAAAAAGGTTAGCGTAGAGCCCTGCTATTTAGTATATTCAAATTTTAAATTGTTTTAGTAGAAATGGACTACTTACAAAAGCACAGCATGCTTATAGACCAGGGCACTCTAATAGCACTGCATTAGTACACATGACTGATGGTTAACATATATGGATGATAGGAAACTAGTTGGGGCTGTGCTCTTGTCTTTTTCTGCAGCTTTTGATGTCATTGACCACAGTATTCTTATTGCAAAGCTCAAATGTTATGGTTTTTCACCCTTAGCTCTTGCTTGGATGAAGAGTTACCTCTCTGGCAGAACACAGTGAATATTTTTCAATGGCAGTTTTTCTGACTTAAAAAAACAAATCTTGCGTTGTTCCACAGGGGAGTTGCTTGGGTCCATGATTTTCCATATGTTGTTAAAAATGCCGATGTAGTTACGTATGCTGATGGCTCAACTTTGTTCTGCGCATCACTAACTTCAGTGGGGCTGAGAGAAAATTTACATGTTGAGTTGCATCGCATTACTAAATGGGTGAGAATTAACAAATTAGTACTAAACATAGTCAAAACTAAATGTATTGTATTTGGTAGTAGGAATGTAGGAAGGTTTGTGCTGACGCCACTGCATTTAATCTCTTTTTTGATGGGATATCAGTTGAGCAGGTCACAAAGAGCAAATTACTGGGTGTTAAATTAGATAATTTGTTGTCTTGGTCTGATTAGATTGATCACATTGTTTCCGCGATGGGAAAGGACAGTGCAAGTTCAAGGAAATGTTCTGCATATGTTCCATTAAAATAAAATTTAATTAAAATCTTGTTTTCTGTTATTCATGCAAAATGTTATTTGTAATAATAATAATAATAATAATAATACTAATACTAATACTAATTTTTTTGTGAAAAACTAGTATATAGTCCACGACCCAAATTGTATGATGAGAACTGTTCTTTATAGAGCTGCTTCGACCTGAAATATGCTCCCATCAACATCAGTTGTTGTTGTGTATTTGTGACAACATTGTTTTTTGTTTTCATTGTAGGTTACTATTGTTTATTGTTTGAGTCATTTCACTTATTTTCTGATCTTTATATTTGGCTTGTTTTGCATTTTTTGTTTTATTGATACATATTTTTTAACACGTTTTTTAAAATATTGTTTGTTTTTATTGTTGTTTTTTTTGTGTGGATCCAAATAAAGAATCAAGAAATGACGTTGTATGAGGACAACATAACACCAACCCTCCCATCGTCTCCTCCACACTCCACTCCACCACCTGCTGTCTATGAAGAGGGCAACACAGCAATGGCAACCCTCCCAACTTCTCTTTTTTTTTTAATTGTAAATTTCTTTTACACCATCAAACAATTACAGTAGCAACCACAAGAAATCCATTCACTGGACCGACCATGTTGTAGCGGAGGACAGAATCCCATCACATCATCTCAGTGATGAAAAGCCTGACTCAGGTCATCAATCTCAAGGACTAGGACCGTTCCAACGCCTGTTCCAGACACTCATGCATAGGACTTCATAGTTCTTGCCAGCAGGATTATAAACAAACATCTGGCAGCATTCAAGCCCTTCTCCTCAGTGGTTGTTCATCACAAACCCCATCAGTATTCATATCACATGTCAAAGCCAAACATGGGCTACCCAATTCTCAATGCAGCGTGAAATCTAAAGTGATCTGTTTTTTATTCAACTGTTACCTTTTACAATTTGCTTGGCATGGGTATGTGCCCCATTCCCCAGATGGATTTACTACAATTTTAGTTGGAGGCGACAGGATTACTGAGGCAAATAGTCTTAATGTCCAGTGGGCCTTCGCAGATGGTGCCAATAAAAAAGACTGGAAGACTTGAGTGTAGGAAATAAGCGAGGGCAGAATGCCCCTGAAAAATGTAATGATAATAATAATGTTGATTTTTTGTAATAAATAAAATAATAATAAATTTAAGAAAATGCCCCTAAATTTATTTTCATTCCCCTCGCCTGTAACGATACGGAGCGTGTGTTCATGTTCAACAAGTTTGTGTTCAACAAGTTCTGGTTCAAGTTCAATGAGTTCAACAAGTTGAATTAGAGAAGTAAATTAACTAACCGTTTTATGCTGCATCCTGGCTTTTGAAACTTTAGTTGTTGACCATGTTGTTGTATATAACACTCACCAATATAAGTTATCTAATTGTGTACTGTGTGATTCTTCAGATCTACCATGGGATATTCTTCAAAGAAGGATCTGCACGCGACCATAGGACACTGTGCTCCAACATAAACAAGATGATGAGAAGATTAAATGCAGTAATGCCAAGGCAGGGCCACATTAAGCCTACAACCCCTATACGAAGCTGGTCAAGAAAGATACAGCAGCACTCCTTCTGGCACTTACAATGGAGCAGTTGGTCCTGAAAAACTCTGACGGTGAGGAAAATATCAACAGCTTTGCCTTCATCTAAACAAACAAAAAAATGCATATACAGCGAGCATTGTCATCAATATTGGATTATCAGTTTAGAAATTACAGCATGTTTTGTACATAAGGAAAATCCTCCTAGGGAAATCAATTGCACAGGCTGGGACAAAATTCACTTCAAATGTTATGGGTGAAGTGCCCCTTTAACTAAATTAAATTATGAAGAAGAATGATTTATTAATCACACATTTACCACACACATGCAGGAGTGGCGAACGATGAGATACAGTTTCTGCATTTATCCCATCCTGGCCGTCCTTCCTCCAGGGGCAGCCAGGAGCAGTGGGGGTTTTAGTCATAGTCATAGTCATAGTCATAGTCATAGTCATAGTCATAATTATGTCATGCAAACCAATGTTTGTCTCTGTAATACCCACAAACATGCATAATATCTATGACACAATGTTGTTTACATATTTCCACAGATGTTCCAGATGGTCTGATACCTGACGAGGTGATACAGGGTACAGAGGAAGAGAAAATGAGATGGCCGCACAGGACAGTTGCAGAGGTCAGAGACTGCGATGTTTAAAGACCTTGATGTAGCAGATGGTGTTAGGGAGGCATCAGAGAAGGCACAGTTTCCATGCGGGGCAGCAGGTTTTGAGAAGGTGTACACATATTCCAAGTCATGGTCAAAGCATGAGAGGAATACGCATGCGCTAACACATGATGCCCCTTAGACAGAGTCAAGCACCATGTGCCTCAGACCATGTGGAGGAACACTCAGAAGCCAGGCTCAGGTTTGGGTTATTCTTAGATGACATGCAGGATGCTATAAAAGAGGGGGGTGGAGAAAGGCTCATGCACCTATACAGGGTGGCTTTGTTGTACAGCTCAAAGCCACCTTGTCAACTAGGATGGCACATTCACTAACTTGGAACAGGTTTTTCAATAGAAAGGGGAAAGGGCAGGAACATTCCTCTAGATCTTCACGTAGAGCAGCTTAATAATTTCTTTAAATCATTCTTAAAGGGTGTCGGTACCCTAAAGTCCCTTGGAGTCCAGAGAGACCTGATGGACAAGGTTGACCAAGAAATGGGGATGTCTGGTCCATCTGGATTTCACAATAATAGCAGAGAAAATGAGGACATCTTAGGATTGGTAGCTTTCGGGGCTATGCATGTTTGTCCGTGTTTGCATCACATTGATTGAACATGGATGAATAAATGCAGACATATCCAAATGTTTTGTTTGTTCATTTATAAAACTGCATATGTACATAAAATGACAACATTCAGGTCAACACTCAATGAGGGATACAGTTTCCCTAGGTCCAGACCTTTGAATCCACCCGCTCCTGAAACAAGTTGACAATTCTGTCTGAATATCAGGCAAGGGAGGAAGCAGGAAGTGATGCTGCGTTCACGGGAACTCGGAAAGCTGTCATTTTCCGCTTGCTTCTAACGTCTGTGAAACCAACAATTTATTGATATTTGGAAATTGATTTCTGGGGCATGTGGCCTGCTGGCTGCCAGTTGCCCAACCCTGCTCCAGGGGATACAACTGTTTCGCAGACATCTCTGTCTGGTTGAAGGAACATCACTTCCAATGGAATCTCTCCAAGAGAAAACTCCTCAGGAAAATTTACTTTATATGCATAACTGAGACATGGCAAAATCAGCAGGACAATCAAGCCACACCCCCAGGCTATGTGTACATACAGGAGCCAGAAGCTTAATAGGTTGTGGTGGTGGGCTAGCTGTTATGCATCGAGCTGACATCCTGGTTAAAGAACTTCCAGTACTCAATGCCACCTCATTTGAGTGTGTTGCATTCCCACTGGCTGGGTCTACAGTACAGACAACTAGCATAAAAAAAAGAGTTATAATAAAATAAAATAAAATACAGGTAAATCCAAGTGAATTAAATGAATTATATTCCAAGTGAATATTTTTGTCCATTTGAAAAAACCTGTGCTCCAAAGTGCTGCAGAGAGCAACACTAGGAACATAAGCAGCCACTTCCAACCAATACATATAATAATAACTCATTCAATAAAAGTACATTTACATTTTTGGACTCTCCACTCCAATACAGTATGATTTGCTGTAGTTAAGCAGCTAGAGTTATATTTCTCTCTAAATGGCCAAGCTTTCCCAATTTTGAGCCTATAACTGTCTGGCTTTACAACTTGGATTTAAAATTGAGTGATAAATTGAAAAGAAGACATTTAAAAATAAGTTTCCAGACGGCAACAGTTCAGGGAAAAAATGAATTTCTTTCCTCTACAAAGGATGTTAAAGCATCAGGACACGTTCAAATTCATCTTTGGTTTAAAAGTCTAATTTTCACCATTTAATAGTTAAAATGTTCAATGTTTAGAATTCTAACGCCGCCAGCAGCAGCAAGGGTGTGTTTGGCCTTACGCCTGGAGTGAAGCACAGGCAGCCACAAAGGACGGCTCCTTCTATGTCCTACTTTATTAATATCCTAATATTCATATAACTATGTGATGTGAATCAAATGTTACTGTTTGATCCAATCATTTATTTACATTTTTTCATATATTTTTGTGTTTTTTTTGTGTTTAATTTAGATGAAAACTATGCAGAATGCCCTATGCAGACCTTTCAGTGCCAATCAGCACCACGGGCGGGAATAACGCCGTTGGAGGAGTAATAACAGCAATGGCGGCCGATAAGATAGAAGCTGCTATGGAGGCTGTTCTAAATCCATTAAAAGACAAATTACTTCCTTTTTTGTTTTTACTTGGCTCACTCCACTCTTAAAACCCCGGCAAAACAGGTGTGTTGGCACGGCGACGCATCAGTGCGACTTAAAATGATGTTAGATTGAGGCGGACACGTCGGTCTCTAGTGATCGGTTCGGGTAAATTGAATCCCCCTGCCCCACGGAAATGGGTTCGAGTGGAGGCGACAGACTGAAGATGGAGACGGAGATGACAATTCTGTCTGATATCAGGCTAAATCACAGGCACAGGGCCGCCCTTTTGTCATAGATGCATTCTTAGAAATGCAAATCGAAAAAGAAAACATCCTGAATCACACGGTAGAAGTGGGTCAACGTTTCACCTCTGTCTCATTATATTCTTTCCCAGAGGATCCCAAAATCCCCCAAAAAAACACAACTGCCTTCTCTAGCTGTCCAGCTCTCCCCTACATCGCCCAGAATGAAGCAGATCTTTCAGGATCTATGGGTGAATTCCACATCTACTCATGAATCTTCCACTCATGAATCTTTCATTTGATGCTCCATTGCACGTGCCAAGCGTGTCAAGGGGAACAAATGAGGGGGAACGTTCTTTTTTTCACACCTTCCATTGACGAGCAGAATGGACAATACCTTCTGGCTGCAGATGTATAATGAGGACACTTTACCCAGCAGCGTCTTAGACCAAGGACTCCCCACAAAGCCCAATTGCAGCTTTTTGTTGAAATCACAATTGTCCCGATTACTTGGACAGGACAACCTTCTCCAGGACATATGTTCTCACAAATCTACTGTAGTAGTGAATGTGGACAAAGAGTGGAAGAAGGGCTTTCTGCACAATGCTCCCAGGTCACAAAACTGACCCCTTTTTTCCACCTTGAAACAATTGTACCAACTTGGAGATTATTTAAAGCCACTGATCATAAATATATAATATCAATTCATTCATGACTCGATGAATAAATCCAGATTTCTTTATGCAAAATAGTTAAAATAGCTATGCGAAGGAACTGTGTGGTACTGTCTTCCTAACAAGGGTCTGTGTTAATATAGCCTCATTTCCAAAAGATTTGGACAACATCTCCAGGGTTTAGATCTTCTCAAGATTCTGGACCTCCCTAACCAATTGAGATTTTGGCCCCTTCAATGCTAATTCTGTATTACTTGATGGAGTTGTTTTTTTTACTTGAGGACCATAAATACTTCTTGAGGGAGGACTTTGACTAAGTGCTTGACAAAGCGCTTTAAAATGTGCTCGGTCAAAGTTCTGACCCAATTCAATGCTGATTTTCGCAAAAATTGTCAAGCACCTGCAAAAATGTTTTTAATGAGAATGTCAAGAAGATTCGATGCTTTGTTTACATAATGGTTCATAAAATTGACTTCGAAAACAACAACGGTTTAAGCAGTTTGTAACGGTTAATTTTTATTCTGAGAATAAAGAAATTGGCAGTAACTTTTTCCCAACCAAAAAGGCTCTATATGTTTTTCTAAAGCACTTGTTTCTTTATATTACAGCCATTCTACAGGTGGCATAAGTAAGAGAGATTGTGACTGAATTGCGCCTGCTCTGAGGAATAGGAAAGCTTCAATATCAGGGGGGTGTGGATACAGACACAGAGCTCTCATGGAGACCCATCTGGCAAAGCAAGGAGAAATTTAACTGTGAAGTAAAACAACATCAGTGTAGGTTCATACCACCCTGTGGTTGATGGTGCACAGAATTGTCGATAGCTCAAGTTCTCAAACAAAAAAAGACAATATCCCTGGAGGGCCATAAAAAATGTTTTGCCACTCTACACATATTATCTTCTCAAACTCCACCAGTATCATCGCGCTCTGACATTTTGACAAAGCAATCTGTCACCAGAGCAATATTTGCTGATTATAAATGAATCGCGATGGCACCCAGCAGGGTGATCCGAAGAGACAGGAGGATAGGGAGTACAAGCTGATGCCTGGGGGCTCAAATGAAGACTGACGAAGGGTAGGTCATGTTCGATCAATTCATAAGGCTCCAGTGATGTGCACAGCTGAGACCTTTGCAGTGGAGATCCTTCTTGACAAGCTCACAGAAAAGTCAATGGTAGAAGCCGGTGAGCAAATACTGTGTGAATATCCACTGTCACAAAAATGGTCAGATGTAGCAGGTTGTGGGATGGAAAATGGAAAAAGTTTGGCATTCAATTTGCAGTTTGGGTTAAAACATCTGGGTAAAACATCACAAATTTGAAGCATCCAGGCTCTAACCGGTAAAAGAACACCTTTACACAGTAGGCTGCGGCTGAAATCATAACCCATAACTAGTCTAGTTTTGCTTAGTTTAGTTGAGCTTAGTCTAGTTTACCTTCGTCCACTTTAGCTTACAGTAGTTTAGTGGTGTGAAACAACATTTGGTGTCATAACCAAGTGTTTGCATAGAAGTTAATAGGAAAATATTCTTTGCAGGTTCCTAATTGTAACTTTGGAAAATTGGAAAAGGCGAGGGACTGGATGTTGTTGGCAGATGTTGGCATGCAACTGTAGGTTCCACAGATAGTTCTTCCCACTACCCTTTCATTTCGGAGAAGGAGCGACTATTGACTGTATTTCATTGAGTTTACAGTTCCATTTGAGCATTATGCATACATTTGGTGCAAAATTGGCGTCATTCTATGCAAATGAGCCTCATTGCAAAAAGCAATTCACAAACCCCGGCGCGAATAGTCACAGGCACTTGCACGGAAGCTATTACCGTCTGCGGAAAGCTTGTGGTAACAGTGTGCAGAGAGAGAAAAAAGGCACTGGTTCCTCCGTCACGGCGGATAATGCACATAACACTGGGCGCAGCACCCAGGAGGATTTCCTTACAATTGTATATTTTCATGAAACAAGTTTTAATCTTTAAATCAAAATAACTACTGTCCAACAGTTATTTTAAGATTTATATTTATTTAAGACTGATAATTTGTTAAACAGGCAAGTGTAGAGCAATGGCGTAAATGATGGAAACTCTGGAGACTTGGAGACATTACGCATCTCCGCTCTGCTGCTCGTGCTCATTTCCCGTTTCTCCAAATAAAACTAAAATAAAAACTGTGTGTTTTTATTATTTTAGATATAGTTATTGTACTCCTTTTCCTAATTGTACAAAACAAAAAAGCCCTGTGTGCCCCACTCCCATGTCAGGCTTCCCAGAACCTGTGTGTGTGTGTGTGTGTGTGTGTGTGTGTGTGTGTGTGTGTCTAGTGTTCCATATTTGCCAGCTGAGCCTCAAAATCCGATCTGCAGGGTCCAATGGAAATTGTACTTATTTAACCCGTGATAATCAGACGAGGGGGACGCACCACATCGGTAAAGTAGTGACGTCAAACCCCAACTGTACTGCTGGAAGAAGGTTAGGCAGGTACTGTACTTTCTCTCCAATACTTTTGCAGAGATGTAGGTCCTGGTTGTTCAGGACCTACAGGAACACAACAGGAAACTGGGCTGTACGGTCACCGCAACGCTGCCTTCTTCTTTTAAAGATAC
>OMKR01063304.1:0-13334 GCA_900302355.1 Cyttopsis rosea
TTTTGTATAATAATATCATATAATACATATATTTTGTATAATAACATCATATAATACATATATTTTGTATAATAATATCATATAATACATATATTTTGTATAATAACATCATATAATACATATATTTTGTATAATAACATCATATAATACATATATTTTGTATAATAACATCATATAATAGCAGTTTTCCCCTCATCCTTCCTTGGAGAAATGTCAGGAAAACGGGATTTAAACATCCATTCATTCAACACATTGTGACGGTGATGCTGACGCAGTGCGTCATACCGTCCACTGGGTGGCGGTGTTCCCGCCAGCGGGGCGCCGCGGAGCCGGAGATGGAGACGGGGATGTGTGCGGAAGTGACCGGGTCACTGTGCAGCTTCGGCGGCGGCAGCATCTGGTGCTCCCCGCACCCCCTCCCTCCAGGGATCCGAGGTCCAAACACTTCACTTCTGAAGAGCAACATCGGTCTCACGCAGCCACGATGGGACCCGACCGGGCGCTGCACGTCGCCAACCTCTCCACGCTGCTCCTGTGCGCGGTGCTCAAGCTCCCGCAGATCTTCATGCTGATGCGGGCCAAGTCCGCCCGGGGAGTCAGCCTCCACAGCCTGCTGCTGGAGCTGCTCGGGTAGGGGCTTGCGGTTCTTTTCTGCTGTTGCCAGTGGTTTTCTCTTCGTGTTGTGTCCAAGGTTTTCAGGGGGAATGAACCAGGAAGTAGGATTAAATCTTTTTAAAAATTTTAATTAAAATTAATAAAAATTTTTTACCTTTTCTCTCTAAAAATGTTCAACACGCTTTCCGGTTTTCTGTCAAAATAATTGTTTTTATTTTTTTTTTCCCCGTTTTCGCGAGGAACCAGTATTTCTAGATACTAAATCTCTACAATCCGCTACAGTGTCTTCCCACCCCAGATATTAAAGTGGTAATCCGTAAGATTATTTTGGTTGGAAACTTGGAAACTCGTTTTTTTTTAAGATGCCGCTTTTTATTTTAAAGATGCCGCTTTTTTGCGTGATGCGCGTGCGCCGATATGTGCCGTTATCATTGTTGCGAATTGGGTGTAAACCCAGACGTTCAAATAAATTGTTGCTGTTTTCAAATGGGATTCTGCAGCACAGACAGTCACATGGATTACCACTTTAAAGGACAAAGTTGTCTTTTTTTTTTACCGCCTCGGCTGATCGGTGATCTGTATGAACTGACTAACACCGGTGTATGTATTTGTAGAGTCTTTGGTAATTTGTCAGACGGATGCATAATAGCGCCACAAGGGGAGTTAATACAATAATACAAACCCGACTTCATCACCTTGTATCTTTAACTTGTTTCCACTAAACAGTCTTTTTCTGCAGCGGAATGTGAATTCCGATGGAAATTGGGGTTACCGGGCCTAGATGAAATTGCTGATCTTTCATAACCTTCTAACCGAGCATGGTTTATATCTGATTTGTTCGGGTTTAAAGTAGCTTTGTTTGTGCCGGGGTGAATAACTGACCAGTGTCTTGTCTTTCCTCTGTGCCTGGCAGTAGCTGCGCTGCCGTCCAACTGGTGAGCAATAGACTACGTGACGGCGCATGCATGCATGCTCCCAGACAAGTCTACAGCAGTGTTTTCCCAACCTTTTTTTTTTTGCCGGTGCACTTTTGAAATCATCATACAATGAAAACCTCCAATGAAATGATCCCACGCCACAGCGCTCTCCCCTTAACCACTAAAAAGGTCGGCAACGTGTAAGAACGGTGCTCGATATCGATGCACGACGCGCGAACGATCAGTTCGTAGCGAACTACTTTGAATGACGCGGCAACCGCGAGCCACTCCGACAAAGGACGGGAGTGAATCCTCCAATTCGCAAACTGAAAATAATTCACTCTTCGTTCGTCGTCGTCGTCGTTTGCCGGCGGTCCTGCCTCGCTCACCTTGCATTAAACCAACTGAATCAAACGAACGAAGGGTCGGGGAAACTGAAGGACTCGTTTTAGCGAGTGACTCCTTCGAGAATTGAAAGAGTCGAACCTTTCATCACGACTGATGGACGCGGGGGCTGGCTGTTCTGGCTGGAACTGATGAATTAGTGCAGCCTTGCAATTTTGATCTTGCAACACAAGAGCTAATTTCCATAATTGCATTTTTTAAGTGGAATTTTCAAACGTGACAAATTTTCACGTGGCACAACGGTTGAAAAATACTGATCTACGGCCGTCTTCACTCGTCTTGGCTCTCCTTCGGGGACGTACTTTCTAGAACGGAAGCGACTGCATGTCATGTCCGTCCGTGCCGCCTCGCCAAGTCGCTCCCGATCGCGAGTGTGTCATCAGCGGCCCGGCATGTTTCGTTTTCACAATCCAAAATTCACCTTCAGCTCACCGGCGCTTTTGTCTCGATCGCAACGCGCCTCGGCCGCTGGTATTTCGCGCTCACTTTGCCCCCGTCCGCCCTTTTCAGATACGTCGTTTTCGTCACCTACCAGATGTACTACGATTACCCGCCGATGACCTACCTGGAATACCCCATCCTCATCGCTCAAGGTGAGTTCTCCCTGCGGTGCGATCCCTGCGGCGCGATCCCTGCGGCGCGATAATCATAGGTTTCCGAAACTGTAACGGACCCAATTTGAAAGCATCTCGGTATGGAAATCGACTCCTTTGAATGTAGTCGCTCTCTCTCCTTCAAAGGCGTTGAGATTAGTGCCCTGACCACAGCAGCCTACGGTATGGCGTCGCTCTATTGTGGGTGTTTGGCTGCCCACAAGAGGACGAAAAAGGCCGTTATCTACAAAGGTTGTTGCCACAATTTGCGTCGCATTCTCTGGGAGATGAAAATTTAAATGTGTAGTAATTAAATGTGAATCTCCCAGTGATATGCTAGTAATGGATGATTTTGCCGATTTTTTTGCAATTTGGAAACGCGCTTTAATAGGTGCAATGTCAAATGTTGGTGAGATCAGATTCTGTAATTCACTTACTATCAAAAAGTACTTAGAGGATAGGTTGGCTATTTATCAACCCAGGTCTTATGATTAAAAGATCGGTTCCCGTCGTTTAAAACGTACCACTCTGCTGCAACTTCTCACTGTTTAAATGCAAAAAATGGCAAATCCTTTAACGAATAAATGCGACGGGTACGGTTACTTACAAAATACCTGTCTGCATGTGATTTCATGCATCCTCGTGGTAATTATATACTTTATTCCATATTATTATATTATTGCCATTTTGAAAATTTTATTATTATTATTGCCTATTTTTGATGTGAGCTACTGTGACACTGCAATTATGACACTATTGTGACACCATTATATTGCATCCATCTTATATTACCCAGAAAGTATAAGGTCTTTAACGGGGTAGTAACTAAGCATTTCGTGTGTTTTGTGTACAAATTGCTCTTTGAATGAGTAACCATCTGCCTGGTTTTTCTCAGATGCCGTCCTCATACTGCTCATCCTACACTACAGCAACAACCTGTGGCAGAGCGCCCTCTACACCCTGCTGTATCCTTCCACACATGACGTTCACACTTTGTTTTTTAAATTAATACAAGTTAGAAGCTTAACTGTATTTATGCGTACACTGATGTTTTCTACCTTAACGTGACGCCTTCAGGTTTGTTGTGGGCTGGAGGCTGCTCATCGTACAGAAGTGGGTCATAGACCTGGCTATGGTGAGCGTCTTTTTTTTTTTTTTCAAATTAAAAGTCCCATTCTACCGTTTGTTGACGATTTCGAGTAAGGACTTGGAAAATGTTTTTTCACGCCACCGTTTACCACACGTCTGATTGGCGTGTAGTGTAGGGCTGTCACGATCATGGAATTTAATTGTCCTACAAATAATTGCGATTGATGACTGAAGTTGTTTTATATGTTCATTTTATGCCGCTAGCGTAGTATCAGCTTATGATCGTTTAATAAAACACATCCAGTTTGAGGAAGAAGAGGTTTCTATTGGGACTTAACCTACAAATGTGGGTCGACGGGTTCCTTAACTCCGCCGACTAAATGTGCCAAATTTGCATTCTAGCAATTTTTCACAAAGATCCGCAATTATTTACCAATTGTGACAGCGCTATTGTGATATTGTGACACAGGTTAACGGACGGAATATCTATTTGGAGGGCCGATATTCCTGGAACGTGTCACGGTTGCTTTCTTGGTGCAACTGCTATGCTGGCTCTCCCCAAGTGCCGACCTAGAACCGAAACATATCTTGAAAAAAAAAAAAAAAGCATACTGAAATTGATGGTGTTATATGATTTTCATATTGGAATCAGCTCCGTTCTGACCGCCACTCGCTCCCTTTTCAGGGCCTGTGTACGTTCATCAGTGCCGGCAGTAAGTTCGCCCAGCTGCAGTGCTTGTGGAGGTCTAGGGACTCCGCTCAGGTCAGCGCCCTCTCCTGGGCCATGGCGTCCTACACATGTCTGGGTGAGTGCTTTGAATTAGTAGAAGCCCCCCGCGGTTCAATACAGAAGTCAATGCATTGGCATCAGGGCCATGTGTACTGGTTCACCACAGGGTTGGTCCCCTCCACATCTTCTGAAAACAAAATAAATGGTCGTAGACCTCAAACAGGTTCAACATCTTAGGAGCGTGAACATTAGAGCAAAGCAGTACAAATACCCTTCTAAGAACTTAGGAGACATGAACAACAAATGAGTCTGACAGCAATGCATATCACACCTGGTTCATTGAATCAGTTTTGACTTTCAGTTTAACACAACATCTGGAAGACGGGAGGCTGGAGAGGGGGATATCGAGGAGTAGTGAAATGTCGTAGGAAATGTCGCCATCATGGTGCCATTGTAGAATTAAGTGAAACTAAAAGTCGATGATGGTTGCAATGATGTGAAGTTCTAGATGGTTCAAACAGGCTTTTATTCTGCTTTGCTCTGTATTTTAAATGACTTTGGAAACATGTCACTCATTTGAAATCATCATCAGGATTATGATGAACCCAAAAAACATTACATTCCTGAATGAATGTGAATATTTACTGGACCCTCAGGTTTAGTGAGCTTTGTGTATGTATCGGTGGTGGATATGTTCAAATTAAACGTGGCTACCTTTCCTTTTCAGCAAGGATTTACACCACCATGGTGACAAGCGGAGACATGCATGGTGAGTCAATGAACGGTGGCTTTCAAAATAAAAGCACCAACTCGAAATTTGGAATTGACATCTTGATTGATATCTTTATTATTCCTGCCTTCTGCTAGTAATGGTATTCAAAGGATGGTATAAACGGCTTGTACAGCATCATCTTTATGCTCTTGACAAAGCTTTACTGTGGTTGATCGTTACAAAACCCACTCATCTATTCTTAAATATGCTTAAAAATAAACCACCCCGTCTCCTTGTCCCAGTTGTGGTGCGCTTCATCGCCATGACCCTGCTGAATCTGTGGGTGTTGGCCACCGTGCTCTACTACAGGAGAAGCAGCTCGAGGAAAGACGACTAGGTGGAATAAGGAATAACTGAGGTCCATCTTCCAATACCTCTCCTCTAGCAAGGCGACTGGTACCAAGTTTTATGCAAAAAACAAAAAAAAACCTTTGATACTGACTCAAATGTGTTGTTCTTGTACGTAACGGTTACCTCAGTATTAAACCCACACACAGAAACATTCCGATGAATAAGCACGTTGTAGAAATACGCCCCGGCAACTGGATTGCCCTGCTCGGGTTTTATAGGGAGTACTGTATTTTTGGATATTTTTTGTATATGTACCAAACTGACTTGTCAATAAAACCACATCTTTGTCTTTCTTGTCAAACTGATTTACTTTGGGGACCCAATTAGCACCTTTGCATATTCGGGAATTTTGTGGCATTTCGTGTTCCAAGGTTTACGCTTACTTTGTTGGGTTCTTTTTTAAGCCACGCATAAATAATCCAGAGCGAAAGGCACATCCATGTCTTTATTGATAAAGTGGTAACTAATGTGGTGTTTGGTAGCAGACATGCAAATCTGGATGTAGCGCCCTTAAATACAAAGTGGACAAGGCAGTATAAATAATATACAATGTGCTTCGTATGCCATGTAAAATATATACTGTGTATATTTATAAAACACGCTGCTTGGTTTAATGGAGAACAATTAGCACAAAGAAAAAAAAAAAAGGGGTTGCTCTCCACACACACACACACACACACACACACCACAACGTGCCCACGCTAAGAGTTTGGTTACTTTTAATACAAAAATATCAGGACAAACATCTTTTTTTTTTTATTTTAAAGAAAAATGATATTGATTCTATAGTGCTGTTCGGTCATTAAGAGTTTGATAATGTTGCATATTTTAGCCTCTTGTCACTAGGAATGAAAATAGAATTGCTGAACTGCTTTCTCAAAATGAGCCTGTAGGGGGCAGCACACGTGTTTTCTCAGTGAGTAGATTCAGTCAAGTAGATTTCAAGAGGGAAAAATAACATTTCTATTTCATGAAATGCTGCAGAAATACATTCAATCAACTAAAGTTAAAAAAAAAAACAGGTGTGCCCTTATACTTAGTAAACATTACCCTCATTACGGATTATGGGGTTTGGTAAAGTGAAGTTTATGGGATTGCGACAGCCACTCTATTCGTGTTTTTTTTTGTTTGTTTCTCAAGCAAAAAAGAAAAACAAACACCTGAAAGTCGTGCGGTGGTGGGAAGCAAACATCAATAAACGTGAGTGAAAAAGGCAGCGAGAGTTTGTGTGTTGGTGATATCGAGAAGCGAGTTTTGGGGAAACCTTGGCTGTTATTTCGGCCAACGGGCAATCTGAATAATTTTACTTCCTTCTCGCATTGGCGTTCCTCTTTGGACCCTCGGGGGACCCTCGTCCACCGCCTTCGGAACAAATCCAGTCTTTTGCTTTCTTCTTATTATTTTTTTGGCCACGAGAACTCCCGCTCGTTGGCGGGCGAACGGTTTCCGAGTGCGCCCCGCGTTGCGCCTTGGATCGAGTGTGTCCTGGTGAAGACGCGTTGAGGTAAGTGCAAGTTTCTTTTTTTTTTCCGAGAGAGTTCTCCTGGTGTGAATAAGCTCCGCCCCTCTATCCCTCCACCCAAGACTTCTTCGATGGAGGTCAGGGTTTGACACAGCGGTCCCAGTGGATGAACATCAGGCCTTCAAACAGGATGGGTCTGGAGGTGTGAGGTGGGGTCGTATCAGCATGTGGATATGAAAGCAGGAGGATGGAGGAGGGGGGGAGAGGGTGCCATCTGTCTTTGATTTGGGAAGGAAAAAAACGCACGACCTTCCACGCGAGGTTAACTGTCAGAGAAAGAGGGAGAGAGAGAGAAGCAGAAAGCCAATGTTAGATTAAAGCAAATCCCCCCGGATGATCGGTGTGCGATAAGGAGAGGAGCGGAATGTGGATCGCTGTGTTCTTAATATAGTCACTGTCAGATGAGGAATGTCAGATCGACGAAGACGGCCGACTTATTGGAAAGCGAGGACCGGGATAATCCAACCCCATTATGTTTTTAGAGCAATTACATTTTGCACACCATTTATTGCAAGTTCTAAAGACAACGATCCACATCATCGACTCACTAAGAACACCCGGTGGCTCAAGGATACCGGCTCGTTTCAAACTTCCCACACAGACGCCGTTGTGTTGCGGATGCCTCCTCACACAACCAAAACCACCGCCGTGTCTCCCCAGTGGGGCTTCGCACAAAAACACAAACGGTGGGTTTTTCGGTCGTAAACAAAGGCACGCACGCATCCGGAGGTTCACATGGGAACGTCTAGGCGTTAAACAAGCCCGCTGGCAGTCACGATGTGTGCCAATGTCCATCGCTGCTGTCGTCCCGTCCTCTGGTCTTGGAGCCATTGGACCTGCGGTGGCTGAGGTGGAAGGAGGAGGAAGGTTCCAAGGTGAGCGGCTAAAAGGAAGGACTTAAACGATTGGAGATAGACACTTCACTAAAATGGCACTTTTGCCGTGTTCTTTGGGTTCCATCCATAGTTTTGTCTGTTCAGACATAATTAACTATTCTAGGTTATGACTAGGTTTTCTAGGTTACGGCCTATATACCCATCTATATAACTGACATAAGGGAATGAGAACATGAGCGATAGCATCGACTATTTCTATGATTCCAAATGTTCCTTCTCTTTCCCATTTTATAATTTATTTTTCAATACAAATGCTCACACCCATTGAGAGTCGAGGTAGTTCTTTGCATTTCCTGTGAGGTCAATTACCTCTTGTCACAGTCTTGATCTCGAGAATTGCTCCAACATTTGTCCACGACCATTTGTCGGCCAAAACTACTTGTAGCACCTTTCATTTAAACCGTGCCCTGGAAACTGGCACCGTTTCCTACTTCAGAGAACTCATTAGTTTTTCCAAATGCTAATTCATTACACGCCACATTTGGGACAGAGTCTCGAGGAGTCTAGCTGCTACTATCGGTCAAAGCAATGGCACTGCACAGCACACACGGCACAGTCTTTTACCCCAGGTGCTCATCAGAAATGAATAGACGAACAATCGTCATCGATCTCATCCAACGCCCAGTGCCAGTCCTGGAGGTCAAAGTCAAATAATCTGAAAAATGAGATTAGCTTTGATTGAAAAATCTAAACATTGTGTCAACCTAAGAGACTGACTTGCTCTTTTCAAAGTAGTGTGACCCGACACACGGCTCTAAAAGAAACTCGTCGTCATCGGAGGCATTCAACATTCAGGACATTGAGAGAAGCTCGACTTCTGTGGGTATAGAAAAGACGAAATCCGCCAGTTGCTTAAATTCTCTGGGGTAATCTGCACGTCCACGTCTACATGTTAGTATGAAAATGTGTCGACTGACTGTCGACGGGTGCTCCGTGTCGACAGTGAAAAGAAAAGTAAAAGTGAAATCGAACATTTTTTTTGTTCTAAAAACTAAAAATAAAATAAAAATGTTTTCCACTCTGCTCCTGGAAAGTGGGAGACGCAGACTCTGCTCCAGGAGCAGAGTCTGTGTCTGTGCTATTTTCGCTTTCTCAGAATTCTCTGAGAATTTGCCTATCAGAGATTTTTTTTGTGTCCACGATGTCAACTGTCTTCTGTCCTGTCCCATATTATCCAGGAATTTTAACCTTTCAAAAAACAGAAAAGAAAAGGATCGGTTGCACCGCCGATCTCCGCATGCATGTCCAAACCAAACCAATTGTTTGGTTTGGTTTTTATTGTAGACGTATTTATAAAAATTTAATGAAACAAAAAAAAGCCCCACACATACTGTAACCATGCCAACGGGGAACACTTTCTCAGCCACTCTCTTACACCCCCCCCGCCCAGTGACTAATCGACAAATGCCTACTAGCAAAAAACTGTGTAGTTCACATCCCTACTTCTCAGCATTGCTACTGAACGATCATGAAACTTTAAGGTACTCTTCCTGACCTTGAGGTCATTCCTCACCTGCTCTTGCCGGGGGGAAGCTGTCTGCTGGGCCTCCGCATAGACTGGCTGGGCTGGACCTTCATGGAGGCGCGCGGCGAGGAACGGGCAAAGTGCTCGGGCGCCGGCGGCTTCTTAGGGATCTTCTTCACCAGCCGGCTCACCCACTTCTGCTGCTCTTCCTGGGACATGGCCAGCAGCAGCAGGTTCTTGGCCGTCGACACGTCGTAGTTGACTAGGATTGGAGAAGGGAAAGAAATTAGTTATTTTTACAAATTTTTCCACGTCTTAAGGCACTGGTATACTCGTGCAGAACAGAACCTTTTGAGCCAAGAGACACGTTGAGAACAAGAGGCAAATAAACGGCAAAGGTGGTACCCCAGTGGTATTTGGCAGTTTTCCAATATTTGCTGGTTCAAATAATATACTACCCGATGGTTGATCTCCTGGAGGTCAGAGTTTTATTTTCTGGTTCATTCCACCGTACCGTGGTGAACACACATCTTATTGACTATGCGGAGAACCGTGATAAGGGATATCGCCCATCTTTCTTTTTCATAAAGCTCTTGCTTAGTCTGAAGTTGACCATGTTCTTTAGTTACATCCAAGAATTTGCATGTACTTTAGGTCAAACTACAGATTCATTCCTTTAAAATAAGTACAATAACCTTCAACCTTTTTATGACACTTCAGAATCTCATCGGCCTCAGGGCACGATACAAATTTCATTAGGCTGAATCACAATTACATCAGGGTATACATCTTTAGATTAACACTATGAGGGGTTTGCGGCGGGCTCCCCCGACCTCGGCAGGGGGCGATGACCTCCTCCTTCTTGTCCATGTGGTCCTTGTGGCACTTGATGTGGCACCGCCGGCACTCGAGGGCCGGCGGCGGCTTGAACATGTTCCACAGCGGCTTAGTGCAGGCCTCGCAGTTGGTGGGGAAGTGGTAGAGCGTGGGGATGAACTCGTGGCCCTTGTGGCAGATGTAGCTGGACTTCTCCCCGATGGGCAGCGGCTCCACGGGGAACTCAGGCTCCTTCTTGCTCTCGCCCTCGTTGGCGTAAAGGATCTGGAACGGGAGACGTTTAAATTGTTTTGTTTAGAAAAGCCAAGTGAACTGACAAGTGACAGTAGGACTGGGAGAATTTCATGTCTTGATAACTAGTGTTTTTACGATGTCGAGCAGGTTTGTTTCTTGCCATTGCTATTTATGTATTTATTTATGTACTTTTAATATTCTTGATGTAGTTAGTAAGTACCCGTCCCTATTCAAGTGGTTTCATAGTTTATGGGTTTTTTTCCCCTCACAATTCGATTTCTTAACCGGCTGCATTTTATTGACATTAATTAAGTCTTTTAACTGTTTCTTTTTAAATATGTGAAGCTTTGTAATCTTTGTAATCTCTGATTTGTGTTATTTATGTATATTTATATGAATAGAAATTGAAAATCGATAATCACATTGAATGTTGTATGATATTGATCTCCATCATGATTTACCTGCTTAGAAACTCCTGTGTTAAAGAACGAGGGGATCATGAACGATGGTTCATAATACCCAACAATATACAGTATATGCCATGTAAAGTATATCAGACAAACTAATTTCCCACAAATATTTGATAGATATTTTTGACCTAATATTGAAAGAAATGTAGGTCATATTTTCTTAATAATTTACTTCCTTAAAGCAACTTGCATCACCAAATGAGAATTGTTCATTTCATGACGGTACAATAACAATAGCTACACTGAATTAGATAGATTGCACTGAACACACACACACACACACACACACACACACATTAAAGACATTTTGGGGACGGTGACCTGGAATATCCTGGGAATCTCCTTGGAGTCGGCCCGGTACACGTCCGTTTGAGTGACTGGCCTTACGTGGAAGAGTTTGCTGCAGAAGAGAGAAGTGCCTTCATAAACACATCTGGTCCTTTCCCCCCAAAGTTAAAACGTCTCACGGCGTACTCACTCTATGTCCAGAACCATGTAGGGGATAGACTGCTCCTTGTCCTGTTCGCTGTTGTAGAAGAGAATCTTCTTGCTGCTGACGACGACGTACTGCAACCACAAAAAACAATGTCCGCCTTTCATCAACATTTTAGGAGATTTTTCCCCTCAGGAGGGACATTTTGCTATTAAAGCCAGAGGTCGAAGTAAAACAAGGCAACATTTCTACCATATTTTCTTTTTTTTTTTTTTCAGCTCAGTAATAATGCCAGAGAACCATGGTCAAAAACGTCCTAAAAGAAACAAACATTAAAAAGGGTGGTGCAGATAGGTACAATTTAGTGAGAAACACGGGCTCGTGCTTCACTTCACAATACTGACAAATGTTTGGCGTGTCTGGCTTTGTTTTCGTTTTCATGGATTCTCCTTCGCTCTCATCATTTTCAGCTTTGAATTTCAACCACTTCGACATTTTCTCGTTTTCTTACGCACCTGGTCATCAAGATTCACGGTGAAAGAAATGATACAGCTAGCTAGCTAGCTTGTGTGAACGTCGTTTTCGACATTAAAGTGATATACTCTTAAAAAAAAAAAAAAAAGGTTGCATTCAAGTAACACATTTTTAGAAATTTTCAGAGTACCCCCTGCAGTACCCCCATTTGACAAATACTGTAGCAGAGGATTGAAACTTCCATCTTTACATCTTTCCATACCTTCTTTTCCCATCCAAACTTCTTGGTGTTGTTTCGGACGGGGAGCGAGAGCCATCCCTCGAGCCTCATTTCTAGGAGAACGAAAGAAAGGCAGAAGCGTTGGGGGACGTTAGAATAACTCAAGTTCATTGATCGTCCCTCAAGACAAACGTTCGGATTCCTGGCAATTCACATCACTCTGGTCGTTTTCAGCAACTCTAGCTGCTGGAAACTGATCTAGAGGCAATAGGGTCGGTGTTAACCTGTGTAAGAGTCGTCGGTGTCGAAGTCAGGCCCGCTGCAGACGCTGGCCGAGTCCATGGACTGAGCGCTGAGCGACTGCAGGCGGTTCCTCAACTGCTCGATGTCGCTATCCTTGCTGTCCAGAGCCATCTGCAGCTCCACGCGCAGCTGGCTCTCATCCTCCAGTTGCTGCGGGGAGGAAAACACAGAGAACACCCTCAGAAACGGAAAGGATGGGTCAAAATAAAAATAAAAAATAACTTATTGGAATTGCAAGAGATCTCAAACCCACCGCCTGCAGATCGTTGATCTCCCTCTGGTACTTGATGATGGTGCTGTTGAGCTTCTCCTTCTCCGACCGCAGCTCCAGCTGCAGCTTCCTGTTCTCTTTGTCCTTCCGCTTCAGGTCTGTGTCGTTGCCCCGCCGGCTGCCTCCACCGCGCACCTCCTTGCGGTTCAAGATCTCTGCCAGCTTGTTCACCGCCTAACGAGAGGGTTTTCTTTAACTTCTTACACACACGTATATATATATATATATATATATATATATACACACACACAGAGGTGTGAAAATGTGTTTGCCCCCTTCCTGATTTCTTATTGTTTTGCATGTTTGTCACACTTAAATGTTTCAGATCATCAAACAAATTTAAATATTAGTCAAAGACAACACAAGTAAACACAAATTGCAGTTTTTAAATGAAGGTTTTTATTATTAAAGGAGAAAATAAATCCAAACCTACATGGCCCTGTGTGAAAAAGGATTGCCCCCTAAACCTAATAACTGGTTGGGCCACCCTTAGCAGCAACAACTGCAATCAAGCGTTTGCGATAACTTGCAATGAGTCTTTTACAGCGCTGTGGAGGAATTTTGGCCCACTCATCTTTGCAGAATTGTTGTAATTCAGCCACATTGGAGGGTTTTCCAGCATGAACCGCCTTTTTAAGGTCATGCCACAGCATCTCAATAGGATTCAGGTCAGGACTTTGACTAGGCCACTCCAAAGTCTCAATTTTGTTTTTCTTCAGCCATTCAGAGGTGGACTT
>OMKR01063305.1:0-10368 GCA_900302355.1 Cyttopsis rosea
AAGGACGTCCACTTCTATGCCTTTCTGTGACTCTTCCAGTCTCTCTGTATCTCTGTTGCAACCTGCTGATGACACTCTGTGACACTCTAAGCTCAGTGGCCACTTCCTTCTGAGAACATCCTGTTTGAAGCCTCGCAATGGCGAGGTACTGTTGATCAATTGTTAGGTGTCTTCTTTTTCTCATGATGTCAAAATGTGAACAGCATGATGAAGAGGACTGTTTAAATACCAATTCTAATTGAACCAGGAATTTTATTGGTCGATTCATGGATCAAACACCTGTTGTGAATTTTGCCGTTCAGCTCCTTGTTAGAGAACAGCAAGTTGTGCAAAAAGTACTGAAACATTGAACAGTTGGACATGTGCATTCAAAAGTTTAGAGAAGGTCAACTTAAGTTCACCTGTAAAGGTTATAGTGCATTTTAGGTTCATCCTGAAATTTCACCCGAAAGCCGAATATCCCTAACTTTTTGTGAGTAGTGTATATATATAATCAAAATCTTTTGAACTGTTCAATGCAAATGGAGAGATAGGGATGTAAACAAGCAGTGTTTGTGTGAGTTAATGTAATTAGCTCAGAAAAATGCTTCAAAGACATGTTTTTGTGTTCTTTGTTTCTTTACATATAATATCAGACTTTCCAGTTTGTAATTAACTATTCAGAATCCAACTGTTTCCATCAAATAAAATCTTAACATAAATCTGTAATAACCTGCTCAATTAATCTCAATCTCAATTAAATTTGGCAAATTGGCAGCTATCAGTAGCAGTGGTGAGTTGGTGAGTTTTTCCACATCAGTTATCTGACTGTTTTTAATCAGTAAATACTGATAAAGGTCCTTCTAAATCACATGAAGAAACTAAAGACAAAACATTTTGGAACTACAGTTCATACATATATACACAACTTCATTCAAGTATTGTTTTTTGTTGTAAATCTTAAATTTCTTCGAGAAAATATATTTGGAGAAACCGCCATTATGATACAGTATGTATCCTCCACCGAGTGTGTGCGTGTGCTTCAGTGTGATCATGTGTCATGTGTGTACTTGTGCATGTATGTACCTGCTGCGAGGCTCTGTGCAGAGCGGCCAGGTGGTTGAGGTTAACCTGAACGCTGTTGAATACTGAGCTGAGGATCTTCAGCATCAGCCAGCTCCCAAACCTAAACGGAGCAAGTGGATAGAACAAAGAAACTAAATAAAGCAATGCTCATTGAGGATTTTTTTTATTTTATGCTTCTGTCCCATTGATCTAGTGCAACTGTGAAACAGTAATTCTTACTTATACTTTACTTAGTTATACATTAATGCATTCTTTGGTTACACACATAGATTCTAATTTTGATTTTCTGGGAGATCATGAAATGTATACAAGCCTTGATGCCGCAGCACATTTTAATCAATCAATTACTTGTAATTGAACCCCAGCCTAGACCTATTTGGTATGCCTTTGTTGTATTCTTTTCACTGTGTATCGAATATCTATAAATTTCAAGGTATTTTATTATTCAAGGCCAGAATTTTCATATCTTAGCACACACACACCGCAGGAGGCAAGGGGAGATGTAGGTGTTGATGAGGGCGTGGTACGGCGAGGGGAGCTGCCCTCTGCTGCGCCCCCCCATCGGCGCTGAGTGTTCTGCCTGCAGAGCTTCCTGCACCCTGAAACACAGTCACAGGACAGCAGGGATAACGCGGCACAAAGGCCGGCTTTGTGCTGCAAATAGACTAACACTGACACCAGCCCTCCAGTAAGACAACAACATCCTTTAAATAAGGAGGTTACATAAAGGTTAAACTCAATTAGATTGAGTGGGAGAGAACAACAATTAATTACAGAATACTAAGGCTCTCACGGAAGCGGTCTGACAACAGTCCGGAGTTGTCCTATTTCCCCTTTCCTGCCTCGCTCGGGCCTCACGTTAGCCCTTCATTTTTCGATATCTCTGTCTGTATCTCTTATCTTCCCTCCCTACCCTCTCTTTCACTATTCTCTGCAGACCTGCAGGAACCCGTTTCATTTTCCTTGACTTAATTACTCCTCTCTGGCATCTCGACCCATCTCAGGTACCTATTGCTCTGACAGACTCTGTCCAGTCTGCCGCTGGCTGGACTCGGGTAGACCTTGCATCCAGACACAAACAGGATGCAGCAAATTCTTCGCACCAGCCAGCCGCGGTACCTTTCACACAAAGATCAAGGAGGTTTCTTTTTCTTTTTCAAAATGTGCATGGGTCTGGGTCTGCAAGATAAAAAAAACGGTTGCAAAGAGACAATACCTGGTCTGTTTCTCGTTAACACTCAGGAGGTTCTGGAGGCCGAGGGAGGGTGAATTCGGCGGTCTTTTACCCTAAGCAACACCGAAAGATCAACAGAAAGGCACACTCGCACACACACGTCCAAATTGAACTGTAGGGATGCAGCAATTTCATGTTTCCTCAGACCAGGTAGATCAGAGTAACCATACAAGTATTTTTAATACTATTGCAATTTTCAGTTGCCATGACATTGTGATACTGGTTTTGAACACACTGGGTTTACTATTTTGAAAATGATTTATTCACTACTTGGCTTAAAGAAAATGTCGCTGAGTTTAACTGCAACTCTCACCTTTCAACCCATTTTTTTTTGCTTTGAGTCGGAACTTTGAACATGACGAAGTATTATTACATGAGTATTAGTACATGAGCAGAGTACTGGAACTCCACCAGCACAAGTACCGCGTATAGAGAATGTTTGTATGATCTTTGTATGAACTGATATCTACTGTTATGCAACGGCATTAAAGGCTTCGGTAGGATGCCCTCTCACTGGGGGCGCATCTATCAAGGCTTCTCTGTATTTGCAAAATGTGCCAGGTCAGCTGGATCAGTGTATTGTTTCATTAGCTTTTTGAAGAGATCACATTGAAAGCTACACTACCTTTGTAACTAATTAAGCTCTTCTTGTGGTAAAACTATTGAACAGGGAGACAAATCTGTCTCTTGGAAGCTATCAATGTACACCGCTACTCTATTGTTTCATTACCACCTTATTAAAGCTTGCCTTACATCTTTCTTAATCTCTCTCTCCTCCTCTCTCTGCATACCATTTCTCCCTCTACCAGTCTTGGTTCTCTGGGAGGCAGAATATGTCTCACCAGACTGTATGGTGTGCACTGTTGGCAGCACAGGCCCACACTGGGTCTGAACTTGCCCAGGTAGGGAACTGGAGACTTCAGCTTCTTCTTGATCCTCACTCCATATGACAGCTGACAAGCCGGGAAAGACAACACAACACATACATTGAGTATTAATGACAGTTTAATCCATGCTATCAATACACACCAGCACAACAAGCACAAACAACACTTCCCTTAACACAGGACTTGGGTGTGTATTGCATAATAATTATGCATACTAATAAGTGTCTTTAGTTGAATGATAGCCAGAGCCAGGCTGCGTATAAGAAGTTAATGGTCATTTTGAATACCGTCGCAAATCATGCCAATGAGACCATCATGATTTCTGTGTGTGTGTCTGTGGGCAATGCTGGGGTAAATAGAATCTCTCTGTTTTGTATTTGAAAACCAGATTGATTATCTTGGCCAGGTGTGAATTGGGCTCATGAATCTCTTAAAACCGGTGCTTGTTTTTTTTCCCATTGTTTAATAAAGATGACAAATAACATCAAACAAATAAATTGAATTAGACTCAAAACATGCCAGCAAAGCTGGAATATGATTGTCGATAATTTAAAAAGGGCAGTCAAGGGAAAGTAAAAGAAAAAGTACAGAGAAGTCAAGAGAAAACAGTCAACACTCATTTAAATGCAGTTGTCTAAAGGGAGCCAACCAACTACAGGTTCTGGAACAATGTGCCGAATCATTAAGCTTGTTATCAGCAAGGTCCAGGAATTTAAACCCGCGGGCATAGATAATGAAAAACACTGAGGATGTCAAAATAACAAGTTGTCTTATGTCTTCTGACTGGATGGAATGTGCATCATTACACTCTGTGATCTGAGAAGACACTTGAGGGTAACTGTGTTGGGAGGGTGGGCAGCACTCAGCCACAAACTTACTGCAGGTGGATTCTGTTGAGAAGGTGGAAGGAAAAGCTCTTTGCTGAGGTCAACATCCATGCTGTTCACCATGTTCGGATGATCCACAGGTTTCCTGTGGCGTACCAGTGTAAAACAAAAAAACATTTCCATCTAATATTAGCTAATGATACATGCTGTTGTCTTGTGCTATGTTTCACATTGAGAAACATGGTTCCCTCCTTCATGCAGGTGTTAGAACAGGAAAGGTCTGCCTTTAAGAAGTAGGGTGAAGTTGTGTGTATGTATTGTACCTGTGCTGTCTGTGAGAGTGAGTGGTAAATATTGAGTAGTTTCAGAAGGCAAGCCTTAGAATAAGCATTATCTCTATAAATACAAAAAGACAAGAAAAATTGTCTGTCCTCCAGTCTTGGCAAGGGAGTGTTTACAGCCCTTACCAATCTAACACCCACAGATACTGTATAATTACACCAGTTTCACTCTTTTCATTCACCATCTGCCTTCCTCTTCAACTACATGCCTCTTACCCCTTAAAGGTGCAGTGTGTAAAATTTAGCGGCATCTAGCGGTGAGGTTGCAGATCGCAACCAATGTGTAGGAGAAGCTACGGTGGCTGCGAAACTCACGAAAGCCCTCTCTAGAGCCAGTGTTTGGTTTGTCCGTTCTGGGCTACTGTAGAACCATGGCGGTGCAACATGGCGGCCTCCGTGGAAGAGGACCCGCTCCTTATGTATATATAAACGGCTCATTCTAAGGTAACGAACCACGATTCTTATTTTCATGGGATTATACACTAATTAATACATATTTATGAATATTATATTCCATTTCTGCCAAGTCCGTTCTGCTAGATGCCACTAAATTCTACACACTGCACCTTTAACTTAAAACTCTGGCAGTTAAAGTACAAAACAAGTTTCACCTCTTGCGGAAGGCCTTCAAGAAGTTGGGTGTGCATGTGGGCTTATGCGTGCAGTTTTATAGCAAAGGTGGAGGTGGAGAACAATTGTAAATAATTGTATGTATAATTGTTACATAAGTATTTTTGAGCTATGCACCCTACGCAAGGGTGCATAGCTCAAAAATACTTATGTAAGTGGCTGTCTCCTTGCATCCTCAATAACCAGGAAACAGCAGAAAAATAATATGGGTCACAATATAACACTAATTTCTGCAGACTCATCTCACCAGCTGTGATGGTCTTGGCAGAACCCTATGGAGAGAGCCTCTCATATTATTATAGCAAGTTTAGTACTATAATATAGTTCAAGAGCAAGTGCACTTGAGCTTATTATCGTTTATCTTCTTTCCATAGTATGATATTGTCACAAAATTAGGCTATAAACAATAAATGTTCAATTACCTCCTGAACAGAGTTATTCCTGTTTAGAATCACAGGACTGGAGCCTAACCCAGTTTAGTGGGGGCACACGGGATACACCATCAAAGGATCTCCTACTGTATCCATCACAACATCATGCACATTCACTCACACACCACTACACACCGACGGGCAAGCTCTACAATTAGCATGTCTGTTTTTGGAGGTTATAAGAAAGAGGAGCACCCAGTAGAAACCAATCCCAAATATGGGAAGAACATATTTTCAAACCCAATTTTGTAGTTCATGGTGGTGATTTCAGGTATACCCAGCCCATTGGTACATTATTTACAAATCGTTTGGGGAACTATTATTACAGTTAACTTGCAGAAGCGGTCTCCGACAAGGAGGTGGTTAATTGGTTAGTTCACAAAATGTAGCTCATTCACTTCGCTCCTCCACCAGCTTTGACAGCTTTGCTGATGAAGATTCATCTGCAGTCGGTTTCACGACTAATGACAAATGTTCTTATTCTAAGTCACTTTTGACAAAAGCAACTTAGAATAAGGTTTTAGAAAGCCAGAATGCGGCCTGTCAACCTGCTGTTGTGTTCCGACACTGTCTCATTGTAATCCTTTTGTTGCGGTTGTGCTAGTCATCAGGTTTAACTGCCAAGGAGTTTGAAGGTGGAGACATCTTGTTCACATCTCTGGCTATCCACCACTCTACCTACCATGCTGTGGCCCATTAACTTGGCTAATTAAAATCCAACCCATCCCTATGGGGAGGTGTTCTATTTCAACTGGCTCCGATTCCCACATTCATTACTGACTCCGTTGGGAGCACAGTCATCGATTAGAGGCTCCCTGGGCTCACTGATGCCTGGCAACAGCGAGGGGAGATGGGGGAGGAAGGGAGGGTAAAGGAAGCAAGATGGGGCGTAAATGGTGTTAATTGGCAGCTTAAAAAACTAGGGAATCAGCATCTATCACTGCAAATGCTTTAATGGAGTTATATCCCGGTAATTCACCCCGGTGGGAAACCAAGACCACATGGAAAGCTCTAAAGACAGCACATACATATGCAGGTAAGGATGACAGAACACCACACACAATCAATGCTAACACACACACACACGCATAAGAAGACACACAAGAAAGGACATGCATGAGGCGTCATTAGGACTGGCTATCAGATGACGGACATTTAAGCATCTAAAGTGACTTTGATTTGTAGGATTAATTTTGGCCTCCACTATTAGAGAGAGGGAGAGAGACAGAGAAAGGGAGTGGTTTAGGAGTGAACGATTAAACAATTTCATAATACTATTAGAAGGAGCAAAATTTTGTGCAATTGCAGGAGCTGTGATTTATTTTTGTAATATTGTATTTGCAAGGTGGGTGGTCACTTTAGTTAAAAATTAAACAGAAAAATTCCACCCACCCATTAGTCTGCAGAATTCTGTACATGGAGACAGGAGCGTTGTTATTAACTTAACAATTTTTCGTCCAGCGAAAATCCAGCGACTTTTTGGCTTTTCACTTTCCAAATGGAGTGGGAGCAGCACCAATGAGTTTTCATTATCTATTCATATATATTAGATAATGCTAACATATATTATTATAATTGTCTTTGTTATATCCGTCATATCCTTGTTATGTCTAATTGTTATAAATAAAGAGACCCTGCTTGACGAGACCATAAATCCAGCCCTCCACTTCCCTGTAGTACTCTATTGGTGGTTGACATTTCACTGCAAAAGCAGCCATTTTATTTGGTGGTGAAGAAACCTAGAGCTAGCCTGCAACAATGATGACTGCGATAAATGTTTTGGTGTCCTCATGCTGAAAAAGCAGTGCATAAAAAATGTATTCTCGTTTTGTGCACAGGGTGATGGTGTTTACAGCTCATCTTTGACATGCTAATGAGTTTCCCAGACAGGCCAATTGGGAGCGGGGCATTCTGCTGAGCAGGCAGATAGATAAGGCCACAGGGACCGTTGTGATTGGCGTGCATTCATAGTCGACAGGAAAAGCATGGCATTTCCAGGAGAATATTAATATTGTGAACACAAACCAAACTTTTCACCTCGATGCACCAGCTACTGTCTCTCTATCCTATCATGGAAAAAAAGGAAGCAATAAATAAACAAAAGAAACATCCACTCAAACACAATTTTACACAGCGACACATGCACTTGTGTACGATAAAATGCCCAGACACACATACACACCAAAATACTGCAGGGCTGGAAACTGCATATTATTGATTCTGTCGTCATTCTCCTTTTAGGACCACACCAATCATCTCCCCAGGCAGCGTAAAGAGTGTGATAGAAAAATGCAATAATTGATGCTTTGTTCACCTACATAACCTTTGCTCACATAACTACTAATGGTCAAGCTACCCTTGGAGTTAGGTCTGTACCTTGTTATTCTCCAGCTCGTGAAGGCCGCACCACACTCCCTTCTTCTTCAGTTTGTTTGCAGAGATAAGACAATATGATGTTCGCACACACTAGTACTTTTGGTTGCTAAAGTAAAGCCAGATGCATGAGAACATCCAGAACACTCCTTTCTACTCCCAGATATTGCTTCTCATGGTTCTCATACAAAGAAACAGTCATGGTACTGCTACAGTTATCTTGAGACGTGCATGAAAGGATTGTGAACTGTGAACACACCCGAAAGCGGCAAAATTATAACTGCTTATTTTTAATGAACACACATCATGTATTATTGTATGACGGACAAATCATTAAACTGGGGGTTTAGTCACAAGACTACGCCCAACTCTTTCTATGTATAACAACTCCCTCCGGACAAATGTACGGAGAGAGACTACTGTATCACTGATACAAAGTGTACTGTATTACTCTCCTATTTTGCAAAATAAAGTACCTTCTAGCTGACTTAACAAGGGTCTGCAGTTTGTTCCCGATAACAAGGGTTTATCTCACCGACCACGCCGTGGAGCTTTTAGAGAATTCTTATTAATAATCATCAATGTTCAACAAGGTGTTAAGCCAATTCTAAAAGGGGTTTGAGACACAGCTAATATAACAACTGCCCAAATCAGATCAATTTAAGTTAAATTTATTAAATTTCTGCAATCTATGCAAGCTTTAACTGCATTACTGTGAATCACTGCTTCGATCCGATGATATGTCTACCCAGGATGCACCATGTAACCTCTGCAGGACTTGTAATTATATTTTAATAAATACCACAATCCCTCTGGATTTCTTATAACACCTCTTCACACGGAACCCTCCTCGCTCCGTTTCTCTCGCTATTTGACCAACCCCTCGTCCTTTTCCCATGACCATTTTTGGCCGTTTCTTAGCCGAGGCCCATTTCTCTCTAATAACGCACTACAGAGCAATGATGGAGAATCAACAAAATGCACGGCCTAAAAGAATAACAAGGTAGTTAAAATGAGGAAAATGGTTCCCTGCAATTTTTTTTTCTTATAAAAGCCCTTTCTATGCGTTAGGGACCAACCATACAATTCTGGTTCTTTCCCTGAATACAAAGTGTGAGTTAAATCATAATCAGGAACGATAAAAAAAGGTTTTTGTCTAATAGCGACACATCCACCCAGCTTGGAGACAAACTGTCTGGTTGATTTACGATGTTGCCTTAATCCTAGCCATTTAGTCTGAATCCCAACATAACAAGCAAGAAGACAGAGGAAGTGAAGGTAAAGTGCTGGGATTAGTGCCTTTGGTCTCGATACAGTAAAAGGGCTTTAGAACCAACAGCCCAGTCAGGCTATGGCCCGTCAGGAAAGCAGTAACGTAACAAAGGCTGATAGTCCAGAGTGAGAAAAACAGACCTCAGCTCACGTGATGCAAGGTTATCAAAAATACTGTAAAGATTTCAACCAATGAATACAGGTATGCAGCGCAGCCTCTAGAAACATTGCATGGGTTCAATGTAGGGGGTGGGTTGAAGGCTGTTGAAGGCTGTTGAAGGCGAAACCGTGGAACAGATTCACAACAAAGCCCTCTTGGAGGAGAGGTTCACCGGATTTTAACAGTCATCAGTGCATCGACGACGGGGTGAACGGGACGGACCCCAACAAGGTGGTGTACAGCTGGGAGACTGGGACGAGCGCCTCCTCTGTGACGAGGGTGGTGGACGTCGTCTGCGTCGACACAGAGGCTGAGGGCTTTCTTCTGCGGTAGCTAGCGGCAGAGTTAGCCGCCTCCACGGCTAGCCGATTAGCTCGGTTTAGCCACACGGGAGCTGCTAATCCCCGGAAACCTACGTCTTTCTACAAAACTTGGTAAGAAATCCAACTCCGCTTGACTTTGGATTCTCCTCGGGCCTGGTTCTTGCCTGATCTGCTGCTACTACCACTGCCTCCTACTGTATAACTGCTAACCATCTGGCCTGTTGCTGCTACTGCCATTGCCTCCTTTAACTGCTAAACATCAAGCCTGCTGTCTACTGTTAACACCACAGCGATTTTTGGCGAGGACGCGCACCACCTCCTTTGGAACTCCGCACCGTGCGCTTCAGGTAATACAAGATGGACGCGTCCGAGGGAAGCTTGTGCGCAGAGGTCCGCAGGTACAATCTGTACGATCCATCCATGCGTGACCACAAAAATAACCAGATGGCGTTGAAATCATGGAGGAAGATAGCGCTGTCTCTGTCCAAAGATTTGGACTATTTTAATACCTCGGGACTTCTTCGTAATGTTTACACCGACAATTTGCACAAACTCACGACTATCAGTACCGGCCCTAGGCAGACTGTCGACGGGGGGGGCGGGGTGGTAAGAGAGTGACTGTGTGACTGTTCTCATTATGTACTGTGCTTGTTTTCTTCCAAACCGAGTAAGATATAAAGAACTGCATCTGAAACAGGAGGGAGAGAGAGCGCATAGGAACACACAGCGGAGCGCATGGATGCTGGCGCACCGATCAAGGCTCGCAAATTGCGCACTGCCCCTCGGGATGGCGCCCCTAGCATGTGCCTATACCGCCTATAGGCA
>OMKR01063308.1:0-11314 GCA_900302355.1 Cyttopsis rosea
AGTGACAACAGGTGCAATGGAGAGGCAAAAGCAAGACAACCCCCAAAAAAGGAATGGTTTTGCATGTGGTGGTCACAGACAATTGCGCTCTCCTTATCCTTCCTGACTGATTCTTCTCTAGTTTTGTGTTCTGCTAGTGTCCTTGTCACTACTGGTAGCATGAGGCGGTACCTGCAGCCCAATCAGGTTGCACAGGTAGTCCAGCTCCTCCAGGATGGCACATCCATACGTGCGGTCGCAAGAAGGTTTGCCGTGTCTCCCGGCACAGTCTCAAGAACATGGACGAGATACCAGGAGACCGGCCGTTACATGAGGAGAGCCGGACAGGGCCATAGAAGGTCATCAACCCAGCAGTGGGACCAGTATCTGGTCCTTTGTGCGAGGACGAACAGGAGGAGCACTGCCAGAGCCCTACAAAATGACCTCCAGCAGGCTACTGGTGTGCATGTTTCTGACCAAACTGTCAGAAACAGACTCCATGAGGGTGGCATGAGGGCCCGACGTCCTCTAGTGGGACCTGTGCTCACAGCCCAGCACTGTGCAGCTCGATTGGCATTCGCCAGAGAACACCAGAATTGGCAGGTCTGCCATTGGCGCCTTGTTCTCTTCACCGACGAGAGCGGGTTCACACTGAGCACATGTGACAGGCGTGAAAGAGTCTGGAGACGCCGTGGTGAACGTTATGCTGCCTGTAACATCATCCGGCATGACCGGTTTGGCGGTGGGTCAGTGATGGTGTGGGGAGGCATATCCTTGGAGGGTCGCACAGACCTCCATGTCATAGCCAACGGTACCCTGACTGCTGTTAGGTACCGGGATGAAATCCTCAGAGCGATTGTCAGACCTTACGCCGCTGCAGTGGGCCCTGGGGTCTTCCTGGTGCAGGACAATGCCCTGCCTCATGTGTAGGCAGTTCCTAGATGACGAAGGCATCGATGCCATTGACTGGCCCTCTCGTTCGCCTGACCTAAATCCAATTGAGCGCCTATGGGACGTTATGTATCTGTGCATCCAACGCCGCGAAGTACTCTCCAGGAGCTCACCGATGCCCTGATCCAGGTTTGGGAGGCGATCCCCCAGGACACCATCCGCTGACTCATCAGGAGCATGCCCAGACGTTGTCGGGAGTGTATACAGGCACGCGGGGCCAGACACACTACTGAGTCACATTATGAGTTGCCGTGATAAAATTCACGCAAGTTGGATCAGCCTGTGAAATTTTTTACTTCGATTTTCAGTGTGATTTTGAATCCAGCTCTCAATGGGTTGATGAGTTTGATTACTTCATTTTGTTCTCAACAAATTTTACAATGTACATCAGTAAAGATTTTCAACTTGAATAATTTGTTCATAAAGATCTGATGTGTGATTTAATTTTGAGCAGTTTATATATATACTGTATATATATATATATATATATATATATATATATATATATATATACTGTATATATAATCAGAGTACTCTAATGCGTTACTTTGTAGCACGTTACCCCCAACTCTGATCTCCACACAGTACTCCAAACAGATGCTTTAAATATGCGACTTGCCAAATGGGTTGTGCCGGGCTATAACAGGAGTTATATCACTGACATGAGGCGTGTGCGTCCAGGTCTTATTCATGAGCACCCGTGCCCTTCTAATGAATATGGCTGTTGAAAAATGGCCATAGTATCCTGTGCCAGTTCACGGCAACAGCCGAGGAAGATGTATGATCTTACTCTAAACTCAAATGTGAGCGGAGCCAAATAAATATATAAATGATGGTGCCTACAGTACTATTTCTACACAAACCCCCTTGGTTTCAATGCTGACCTATATACTGTACATTTGTGGTAGTCACCTTTATAGGGATGTCTGCCGAGCGTGGGTAAATGTACAAGGCTGAAATGCAGTCTAAAGCACTATCGCACTGGCTCCTAATTGCCGGTAACTTTAATTAAACTCCAGCTCTTATACTTGACTAATCACACAGCCCCATGCTACCCACCCCCTATTTGAAATGGTTCTCACATGGCTTTTCGCCAATGTCAGCATTCCGTTAACAGGGATTCAGTTGAAAACGGGGCCACTTAACACAACTCCGACATTGTACACAGTTGGAAGTACAAATTTGTCAGCGGCTGCCATTCTGATGTGTTGCCAAGCCGTCGCCGTGAAGTATTAATCAGTGTATTCTCAAAGACCAACTAGTTCTATGTTTTTTTTTTTAAGCAGCGATTTATAGCACATTACTTCCAACTCACAATTTGTCCTGCAATAAGCCTGAAAGGGGGAAGTGTCCGAGGTGCAACTTGCTGTCTTTGTAGGTGCACCACCGAATTTGTACGCAAGCTCCATATTTTTCTCCACTAATGATTCAGATAAGAATATTCTCCCCTGCTGTCAGGCGGAAAGGGAGACTCTCGCTGAACACATTTATTTGCAGAGGTCCAGGAGTTAATGCCTTGCCTACATATTGTAACCTTTAAAAGGATGGCATCCATGTGTCCATTCTATTCACAAATGCATCTGCTCTGCCTGTAACCTTTAGAAAATTGCAAACTATGGGCTAAAATCATTCAAATAATTATGTCATTGAAGATTTGTGAGGATTTCGAACGAGTTTAGGCACTAGGCAAAACAACAATAAAATCCACTGAAAGTACACTACACACATCTTATCTATCACTATTTCAATCTTTTTGTTTTTGTCAATATTAACCCTGCATGTTGTACCCTGTAAATGGGTCAATGTGAGGGAAGTGGATTGAAAATGAATTATTGTCCCTTTTCACTGGCATCATCTTTTTTTTTTTTTTTTAAATACGCCAAACTATTTCTCAGACACAGGTCATGTGTTGTGTGTAGTGTAGTTGCGTGTGCTGATTCAGCAAGCAGCAAAACATTCACAGTGTGATGTGTTGAAAAGTCACCCCCCCTTCCCCTTCACTGAGGCATAAAGAGAGAGTAGACTGCACAGGATGTAGTAGTATTTCACCACCTGGTGGCAGCCACTTCATTCTAAAACTGGGCCGCACCAGGTCCCATTTTTTCTGCCTCCCCTCCCCCAAATAGTTTCACCCCCAAATAGAAATGAACAAAGTAAAAAAAAAAAGAAGTAAAGTCCCGTACCAAATATATGTACCATGCGTTATGTGTTTCTGGATGACTCCATATTTTGAATCACTGAAGCGAATCATGGGCAGGTTTAAAGTCAGGTTAAGGTTAGGTGAAACTTGAACGAGTTGAGCTCAGTGGTTTCCTCAAGCTGTTTAGCTCCTGCAGGCATGCGGCAGCTCTGTTGCTGGAAGGTGAAAATGAACATTGTTCAAGGCTGGGTGATCATTGCTAGCCAGTCAGTCATCCGGCCCGGGCACCTCGCTAGGATTCATCATTTATGCTTTCGCTTGACTCCTAACATATTTCTCGGATAAAACTGAACGCTGTAATATGTCTCACAACGTGCAAGAATGAATTTCGCACACTTTCGGCTTGCATGAAGGTGGTAGGGATGGTCTCGGAGATTGGTCTCTGGAACAAAGTGTCTGCATCTGAGATTCCCTCGAGTGAAGTTTTATCGGCTTGAGGTTGGAAGTAGGTTTGAGCATTCCCTATCGTTTTGCACATCTTAGGGCAGTGGTTCTCAACCGAGAACATAAATCAAGGGGGGTGGGGGGGTCAACGGGGGGAAAAGGCTAGTGTCTCAGGCACTGTTGTATAGTTTGATGGCTGTTGGCACAAAGGAACGCCTGAACTGCTCCGTTTTGCACCTGGGGGGAATGAGCCTATGGCTGAAGGTCCTCCCCATCTGCCACAGCTCATGATAGAGGGGATGGGAGGGTTGTCCGCGAGGGTGTTATTTTTGTCCCTCATCCTCCACTCCAGCACTGCCTCCAGACTGTCCAGCTATTGCCCAACAACAAAGCTGGCCTTCCTCACCAGCTTGTTGAGCTTGTGCGGCTCCCTCACCTTTATGCCACCTCCCCAGCACGCCACAGCAAAGAACGGTTACCACAGACTGGTAGAACATCTTCAGTAGCCTGCTGCACACATTGAAGGACCTGTGCCTCCTAAGAAAGAACAGGCTGCTCTGTCCTTTCCGATAGAGCCTGAGTGTTGTCCGTCCAGTCCAGTTTATTGTTTATGTGCACCTGTATAAGTCCACCATCTCTACCTCCTCCCCCTGGATTGTAATAGGGGTTGGGGGCTTCCTGCTCCATTGGAAGTCCACCACCAGCTCCTTGGTCTGCGCCGGATGTACTGTGGTCTGCTGGTGTGGTAGTCTGTAATCCAGGCCACCATGTCATGGTCTACCTTCATAGCTGAGAGCTTCACTGCAAGCAGGAGGGACTGGATGGTGTTGAACACACAAGTAAAAATACATGACTCTCACTGTGCTTCCCGGCCTCTCCAGGTGTGAGTAAGCCCTGTGCAGCAAGTAGATGACGGCGTCGTCCATGGGCCTGGTACGCAAACTGCAGGGGGTCCAGGGAGTCGCTCACCAGGGGCCTAAGGTGCTGCAGAACCAGTCTCTTAAAGGTCTTCATGACATGCAAGGTCAGTACCACTGGCCTGTAGTCATTGAGAGTACTGGGACATCCTTTCTTGGGCACCGGAACAATGCAGCAGTTCTTCCACAGCTGGGGCACCTTCTTCAGCCTCAGGGAGAGGTTGAAGAGGTGCTGGAACACTCCTGCAAGCTGTCCGGCACACCCCTTAAGCACCCTGGGGTTGACGTTGTCTGGACCCATTGCTTTGTTGTTTCAGAGCTTGGATAGCTCTGAAACAACAAATTTGGACAAGCCCCTTTTACACAGAGATCCTGCAAAATGCCGCAAAAAACGACCCATCTATATTTTTTTGCCTTTTTACACTGAACCAAACAAAGGCAGCATATTGCTGCTTTTAGACAGCATGCCGCCATGCTGGCTACCCAGAATCACGGGGCGTGATAGTAACACAACAGCGTCAGCCAGAAAGGCAGGTTGAAAATAATCACAATGATTTAATAACCTTATTATTTTAAATTATAATTATTTTTTTTATAATTTAATTTAATAGATGCAGTAGCCTCAAGTGAGGACGTGCGGGCAGCAGAGCTGTGGACACGTGTTGCCGGCGCGGAGACACGCTGACAGGGAGAGAATGTTCCTTCCTTCTCCGGACTCAATTTTATTATTTTATTATTTTATTTATTATTAGGACAGGTTGAAAATGATTACTGATTTAATGACATTGGGTTAGGGATTTTGCGTCTGAACTCCGAAAAGGACGCCTGTAATGCCCCGCCCCCCCATTCAAAATTTGCGCATAAAAACAATATTATTAAAAATATATTGTTATTATTATTATTATTATTATTATTATTATTATTATCAAATAATAAAGCATATAAATTCAAATTGGAATTTTAGAGCTAATATACACTATAACAAGGCGCAGCTCCCAAGTGGAGTTTTTATTTTTTTTCTCTGACCAATGAAAAACTTGGTCATCAGAACATCACTCTACCGGTCCCGGCTTGCTGGCTGTCCCTTTTACACAGGCGGCAGATCTGCCCCGTTTTGCCTCTGTTACTCCCTCCGCTACCAGTACAGAGGCGGGTCAACTCTGGCTACCCCCGTTCCGCCTCCGTACCTTCTATACAGAGCAGCGATGAGGAATAAAGGCGCAATGATGCCGGCTTGGACAGGCAGGGTAAAAGGGGCTAGAGAGGTGTCAGTCACGACGGGTGTCACATGTATGCCTCCTTCACATTGGCATGAAGCAAGTCCTAGATTTTATTTTCCCTTATTTTGCATTTCACATATTGAGTAAAGTTAGGAGGGTTTTGGAGAGGGAGACATGGTTGAAGTTCCTGTTGATTGTCATGAAGGCGCTGGGGTGTTGTGTCTGTAATCCCGCGACGGTAGAGTGGATGACGTCACAAGCGCACGCAGCCACCTCCGATGGTGGGATGTAGACAACAACAACAAAGGCGTGAGAGAGCTCCAGAGACAGATAGTATGGCCTCTATCTCACAGTCAGAAGGTCTATATTTGGACATACCAGCGGACAGCCGCTGGTATGTCCGCCGGCAGAGCCCCTACTCAAGCCTGATACTTCATGAGCACTAGTGGCAACTAAACTAGTGGTCAAAAGTATAGAAAGAAAATAAAGGCGTCTTCTAGTGTAATGCTAGAACGATGGAAAGTTAAAAACTGTTAAAACTGTGAAAACTGTTAATTCTGTTAAAAACCGCAGGAGCTGCTGTAACAAGCTGCCATCCGCGATGGCGCCAGAAGTGAGCCATGTGCAATTTCCTGTAAGATTATGAGCAGAGACTATAACTGAATTTGTTGGCCACTCACTCCCATTACATCTTCTGCTGTGCCAATAATTGTGAGGGATGTATTTAGCCCTTAGCGCTCTTACCCAAAATGACTTGGGCGAAATAATCAGGTAGGATTTCAATGTCACGCACAGTGATTTGGTTTTAACATGGCCTCCTCCACATGATCCCAAATAAAAAGGACACTAAACCTTTCATATTACTTCGCTCATTCTGCAAATCCCCACCAAGCAATGTAGCTGAATGAGACTTGATTGGCGGAATTAATGCTCTTTAGTTTGAGAATTGGTTTTCTTTAAAAAAACAAAACAAAAGAAGGTAATTTGAGGTATTATTCTGTCATTCGATGGAGTTTGTTCCAAGTTTCAAGCTTGAAAAAGGGTAAAGCAGAAGGCATCTATGTCGGGGTTCTCAACCTGTTTTAGGCCTATAAGCAACAAATCAAGGCTAAATAAGAATCTTTCTTACCGTACTTTCAAAACTGGTCAGTGCAGATATTCCACATTGCATATTAGGCAACTGTTTCATGAAAATTTATCACATAGGCAAATTTTATTAAATCATAGAGGATTGAGGGAGCTCCAAGTGGATTATATAAAAAATGATGATACATTTCAAGCCTACTAAAATAATATCTTCATAAAAAATATTTCAAATATCTATTTAGAGATGTCTGCGCAATCTGTGGATTCCGGAGCTCAAGGTTGTCAGAAATCTCCATGATTGTCGATTCAAGGTGGCAGCGCCATTGGAGTGACTAGGAATCTCTTTGATTGCACGACTGTGCTGCCTTCTCAAATGAGCTTGTACCTTGAAATGTGTAATGAGCCCATGCTATTTTTGAGTGTGATTTTCTCACCCCCATATCCACACACACGCACACAGACATAACCATGCCCACACGTCCTTGTACATGTAGGCAGTTGCCCGAAAAGTAATTATTTGCCTGCCACAGGCTGACGTTTCTCATCTGTTGATGTATACACACTGAGCTGTAGCATGGCGGGTATCGCAGTCCCACTATCAACTCAGACACAGGATTAGAGCTGGCTTATGTTAAGCCTCGCTTTCCATACACCGGGGTTAGATGTACTCCCTCGCTCTATCTCAGTTTTTACCCCACACTGAGTAGAGATGGGCCTGGCGCCAAGGGGTTCACATGGATCTAAGCTGCTGGGAGCTGCAAGCCAATTTACCAACAATGAGCTATTGCATACATTGCTGGACTGGCGGAAGGTTAACATCTCAGGGTGAATAAGAGTTGTTGCAAATTATCAAAAATAGTGTTGCATCCATCATAAATCGACTGATTGATCAACTCCTAGGAGTAATAACAATGGAGCACTAAAGAAATCCATAGCTACAGTACATTGGCGAGCATGCCTCCTCTTGCTCTCACCCCTCCCATTTGTATTTGTACAGTGTCCTGAAATGGACGAAAAGTCAATTTAAATTTAAATTCAGTAATATCAAGTGAAAGTCCAGGTGGAATTCAAATGTTTTTTTTGTGGACAATTAATATACTGTACATCTGCTCTGTGTATGTGTCTCTGCTGTGTAATTGGATGTTGGGCAAAATCTGCATTACCAAAGAAAAGAAATTGACGTTTATTTTACCCTTCTGCGATGATAGATGATAGATTTTTCAGTTTCGGTGGATTTTGGTATCTACTGATGCTTGTGGTACTAATGACCTTATTGATCAAAAATGAACCATTCAGATTACTATATATTATTAAGTAGTGGTTATATTACCTTACTTCAACCGCAATATTGATTTGTGTCAGCAAGGTACCCCATGAGCGGATGCAATGAAACTGAATCTTTATACAAATTGCCAAAGGATCCCATAACCAAGGCTGAATGGCTGGAGTTTTTGGGGGTACAATTTGATACCGGAGTGGTCCCTTCATCTGTGTAGCCTACACTTCGAGTGGACTGTGTTCATCACCTGGGGAGCGAAAAATCGTGGCTTTGGTTGGCAGCTGCAGAGGCTATCCCGGCTTGAACTGATAAAAAAATAAAATCTAGAAATCTATTGCCTTGTTCTGGGGACCTAGAGTAAGTAATGACCTTTACACCAGGGAACGGCTGCTTTCATCTATCCCTCAAACTGAGTGACGGCCAAAGGAGCGGCTTGAGCCTAGATCTTCAGAAAATAGGTTTGACACCTTTTTTGAAACATGAAAAGTAGTCATAATAGCGTAAAAATAATTTTAATTAATATGATTTACTTTGAAAGTTCACTTGGACTTTGAAGGAATAGTTAATTCTTTGAAGTTTATCCATGTTTTTTTAACTAGCTCCACACTCCCATCAGGAGTTCAATGCAAGTAATGGGGGACAAATCCACAATCTGCGTTCTTTGCGACAACTCACTGCACATTTCAGGCAAAGATAACATGATGACACAGCAGTCTGACTTTGTAAATTCAAGTTATTAAAAAAAAACATTCCATTTCAATTCCCTGTTGCTGGCACTATTTTCATCAAATGTGCAACACAAGAAAAAAATTTTTTACCTACATTTTGCTCATATTTGCATAAAAGCATCGAGTTGAGGTACAAGGTTATTTTATGGAAACTGTCATTTTCTTAGATTATTCAGGTATTCCGGACAAATTTAATTAAATTTTCATGTCTTTTGATCGATTTGAATTCTACAACAACCTCCTTGCTTCATTCATATTTCAGACTTATTTGACTGACCTTGAATAAGCGTTGTTATTGAGTTGGAAGTGTTTCTTTTCAGATGCCTAATATAACCAGGATTGAACAATTTCTGACAATGACAAGAAAATACATATAATTTGTACTAAAATTGTGCCAAATACGATGCCCAAGATTAGTGTGCCACAAGGATGCAGTTAGGTGCCTCATGCATCAAACAGGCATTTCACGTTCTCCCTCTGTCTCTTTCTCTCTCTCATCCTTTTGAGCATCACACATTGCCTCATACCCAATGCCAACCTCCAACCTAATAATACAAAGTCCAGTATAATTTCAGTTACAAATCTCCGGTAATATTTTCTTTCTTTCTTTTCCAGGACCTGAGGCAAATTCACAGAGTCCGAGTAAATCCGAGGCGGTTGACAACCCTATACGTGTGCAGTAAGTATTTTTTATTTGTTGCATAAATTCAGGCACGAATGCGAACTCCAAAATCGCCAACTGAATGAAAGAAGTGCTGGAGCGGTGTTCTGCCCCATTCCGGCCCCATGCACAGTTGGTAGCAAAGGGGCTTTGAACGCTGGATGTTCATCCATGCTTGTGCAAATTAAACTGAAACAAGTTCAGGGATGCAAGTGGGATGGTTCATGGGGCGGGGATGGAGTGGAGATTGACAGACCTGTGGGTGGCATTTCCTCTTGTTCTTCTTGCAACACCAGTTGTTTGGTAGCTGAATCCATGCTTGCACAAAACTAAATTGAAATCAGTTTGGGGTGTGAGGTTGGGGGACATTTCCTCCTCAACAGAGTCCGGTGCAGACTCCCAGTTTTGAGAGAGATAACAGTGGACTGACATTGATAAACAACATTTGTGAACCCCCGTCCCTATACCATGGTCTATTTGCCCAACAAGCAAATAAAATATTGCTCCTTTAAGTACAAATTTATTGATGTGTCTGCCCCGCTTATTCCAATGGCTTGTTGATGGGCCTCATCAGGGGGCGGGAGGAAGTAGGCGAGGGAGCCTTGTAGCAGCCAATAATGTAATAAATACCGTTAATGTAATAACTGCCAATAACGTAATAATTTTTCCTTTCTGGGTTAACAAAAATCATAACTGGAGCAGATAATGTAATATTTTACTACTAATATTACTACTACTTAAGTTTTATCTATTGGCTATGAAGTGACAATTCCATCACACTATATATATTATATATATACTGTATATAATAATATATAATTATATTATTACATTATCTGCTCCAGTTATTAAAATTTTCAGCTCAGCTAATAATGTAATAACCAGCGATTAATGTAATAACTTATTACATTATGCACAAAAAGGTATTACATTATTGGTTCAGAAATGTTATTACATTATTGATAGGTTATTACATCATTGACTTTTATTACATTAAGACGGAAAAATTATTACATTATTGGCAGTTATTGCATTAACGGTAGTTATTAAATTTTTGGCTGCGACAAGCCTTTGTTGGTCGATTTGGGATGGGAGTGAGGTAAGGGGGAACAATGTTGCAGAGGCACCGACATACAATCCACATTGATCCGCAATAGCCTGGACGGCCATCGCATCACCAAGTGCACTTTGTAATGGAGTCTAAAAATGGGGAGAATAAAAAGCAGCAGATGAGAAATGACGAACCTGACCGAGAGCACGGCCACCCAAAGACTGGATCCATTGCAACGATTGAATAGTGTCAATATTTATTACTGTAGCTCCATTAGCGGTGACCGCGGCTCGTTAATATGTATGGAAGCGGCTCTCTGTGACCTTCACCATTACACAGTTCCCTTTCGAGTAAGTCTATTGTGGCCAGATACATCCGCTTGAAAAACGATCAAACTCTGAAAAGAAGATAATTAAAATAAAAGAAACAGACACCTAAGAGACGCCTAAAATAGCATTTTATTGTTAACAGTCATATGTAGTTAAACCGTAATGGCCTGACATCCATCAATCAATTCTGAAAATGTCGTGCAGAGGACTGAGGGGCGGTAGGTGAGCTGTTGACATAAATCATGGAGTGATTTGGCGTCCATCAAAGCAACAACAGACAAGCAGAGCAATGCAGCCTCTTGACTGTTTCACATCACTTCTTGTGCCCGTGCAAGTCTGGGACTGCCTCCAATCAGTGAAGCCAAGGGTTCAATCAAAGGGACTCGCCAGATGATCTATTGTAAAGCGCGGCTCTCGAGAACAAGGTGGAGAGGCAATAAAGCCCTGTAACATCACAAGTGCTGACGACTCCAAATCGTCCCGTGGGAGTCTAATCACAGCTTCCTTTTCTTTGGTTTGACTAGATGAT
>OMKR01063324.1:5329-16798 GCA_900302355.1 Cyttopsis rosea
CAGGGGGTCCCTGGGTGTTATTACTAACTGAATCAAACAAAGACAGTCAGAAAATTGAAGATATATTTTTACAGTCACTCGTAAAGAGCTGAAACTCCGAAAAGAGTCAAACTTTTCATCGCTAGGTCAGTCTATCGCTACATCGTTCATCTGGATCTGGACTGAACTTCAAGCAAGGGTGGGGGGGTCCCCGGGTGCGAGGAAAAGGTGTCCAGTTTCTCAGCACTGTGTCCAGAGAGGAAATTAAAAACTGGCCTTTTCCCACAGTGGACATGAATTGCTTCTCTGCCGAGACGTTTATTTGCGAAAGGGGGGGCTTTTTTTCTGTGAACCCGGCTCTTAAAAAACGTAAACTGTTTTCTTTCGAATTAGAACGCCGTTGTCTGTTGTTACGCAACCGACCGCCCTGGACACAAGAGGAAAAAGGAATCGGAGGATAAATAATGATGTATTGGTTATCATTCCCGGCTTAGAGAAATAAATTGCATTCCTCGCTCCGAGATGGATTTTCCATTTGGAAGAAGTGGGCTGAAAATGTTAACAGAGCATCCTTGGCCGAGCTGCAGCTACTCTGCTTTTCGATGTAACGCAAATCATTCCAGATCAAATTAATCCACCGTGTGATTAATGTTGTTTGCAGCTAAATCCATGTTGCCCTAATGTTTATGTACATTTTGGATTTTTGCACGTCGTTTGACATACGACTACAGGGGATATCAGATAGAAATCTACACTTTGTGAAAAGCTGTTCTTGTGTGTTTTGCTGGCCCAAACGAAACTCCTGATAAACCGCTGCTTGGTCTAAGTGTGTTTAGTTTTCTCAGCGGCTTGGAGACAAATAGGACCAAAGTGCCCCCAAATCTGACGCGATATCGACAAGCCAAACCAAACCTCAAGCGGAAGCCGCGATGTAACAAATGGCGCCAAAGTGGCGGGTAGGGAACAGAAAACACCAGAAAAAGGGGTTAATAAGAGGCTATCCAACCACTTATAATAACAGTATACATTACATGAAGGTATATATATCTCAAAATCATTGATTATGATTGTTCATTGTTTATTTTTCTGGTAAATGTTTTATTGTTTGTCGTTGATTTTTAGGTTTATTGAATATTTATAATTTTTATGTCTTTCCTCTACTACCATTTTTGTAGATTACAGACTTTTCAGAAAATTCACCAGTGCCATCTGGTCATGCATATCTATCTATCTATCTATCTATCTATCTATCTATCTATCTATCTATCTATCTATCTATCTTTCTATCTTATTGTACATGTTCCCAGATCCTAATATTATTGAAGGCTTGCTAGAGTAATACTAGATTTATAGCTTTTCTTTGCTAAGGTGCATGGATTTGATGGGATAAGTATTTCTTGTAATATGGCTCATCAACGCCCTGTCAGCTGCTGCCTCCCCTATAAAGAGGTAATAAAGAGGAATGCACCGGGAGAGGAGGAGTTGCGTCTCCCATATCAATCGTATTTAACATATTAAGACACCGCAACATGACCCATTGGAGCGTAAACTAATGACGGTGGGAAGATATCAAAACCTGGAGATTTTGTCTGTTATGACGGTTAATTATTGTATGGTTCAATGCAGGGAAGCTCAGATGTGATGAAATGTAGGATATTGATATGGTATTGCAGTGGAATATTTATTATTATTAGCAATTTATACAACTGAGCCCTAGATATTCATTATTAGAAATATAGAAATATAAATAATTAATTTAAATAATTAATAAAACATTTATGAGTAAATTACATCCTTCGGTGGCTAATTGAGATGTAGTTTTAGTAAAAATGCATCAATAGTGGCATTTTTAACTTTTTACCGCATTCCATATTTTACAATATATCTATATGATCTCCAATTCACAGACTTACTGTTGAGATTAAGACAGGTAAGTTTTTGTTTTCCCAGTTTAACATAATTTTTTTTCTGCCGACCACTGCATCCCCATCCTAAGTAGAGACTCCCACTCATCTAATGTCTCTCTCTCTCTCTCTCTCTCTCTCTCTCTCTTTCTCTCTCTCTCGCTCTCACAGTTCCACTCTCAAAAGCATTTATCTCTGTGCTCCTGCGGTTGACCTCTGCCAAGTGGAGGAGGGGAAGTGATGCCGTCATTGGAACCATGTGAGATCTCCAAAAGAACCATAACAGGGAGCCGGAGAATTTTATCTGGAATGCCCGGATTACGCACTGTCCCTGCTCGGCAAAAGGCATTTGGCAACCAACATCAACTGCAAACAAAGGTCAATTGTCAGAATCAGAATGAGTTTATTCCGCATATATGAGGTCACAAGGAATTTGTCATGGTGAGATGTGTTTCTCTACAGACAATTAGCATTTAAAAATAAAATAATAAAAAAGCTTAACAGTCGGAACAATTTCAAATTTCAAATTCTGAAGTAGAATTAAATTATATTAAAAATGTAATAAAAATTTAACTCGGAAAAATAAGTCTGAAATAGTCAGAAATCTTTTTTTAATCAATTATAAAATATAATTCAAATTACATGAATGTAATGTAATTAAAAGCATGTTAAAATAAAAATAGCAAAATATACACAAATACAGAACAGAAATGAAGAAGAATGATTTATTAATCACACACATGCGGAGGGTGACACACACACACATGCAGGAGTGGTGAACGATGAGATACAGTCTCTGCATTTATCCCATCCTGGCCGTCCTTCCTCCAGGGGCAGCCAGGAGCAGTGGGCAGCCCTCACTTTGTCGGCACCCGGGGACCAATTCCAGGTGGTGGGTCCATGTCGTGGTCAGGACAGGAAGTGTTCTGCACGTTTTTAGTCGGGGTCCTTATGTTGGAGGAGACCCATGCGAACACGGGGAGAACGTGCAAACTCCACACAGAAAGGCCCCTGATCGGGAGATAACCCACCGGAGCACGGTGCCAACAGTGCCCCAGGTGGGAATCGAACCCAGGACCTTCTTGCTGTGAGGCAGCAGTGTTAACCACTGAGCCACCGTGCCGCCGCAAGAAAAAAGAATTAAAAAAAAATTTTTAAATAGCCAAAATATCTAAAAATATACAGAACATACAAACGCGATTCTATGCACAGGATAAGTATAAATAGCCTATGGTGTTCAATTTAAATTTCAATATATTCCACGGCGATTATGGCAAATTTGACGTGAATTATACCGATAACTTTATAAAATAATATAAAGCTAAATCAGCTTTTACATTGTATATGCTAAATGTTTGTCAAATCCCCTTCAACCATCATGGCATATTCTGTATGTGCAGTGATTAAGCGACACATCACGTGTAGTTCAAGTGGCGCTGTCGTTTGACAGTGTTGGCCGAGCTTTTAGCGGGTAATTACGTTCGCTAAGTTAAGCGTGGCGAGTGTCGTCGGGGTAAACAGAAGCGCCCGCTTGCCAACTGGTCCCGGTTTATTTGCGCGGCGCTCCGGCAATCACCTGCGGCGTAAGCACACATCCACTCAAAAGGCAGATCCCGGGGCTTCCAGTAATGAAAGCAAAGCCCCTGCGCCCGTGCGGTAGCTCGTCGTCGCGCCGAGTTGAGTGAACAAACACACCGGCTCTTTCACTCTGACCTTGAACGAGATGAGAGTTAATGGGGCCGTTAACTGCTCCCGTACGTCGTTTATTTTTGTCTTCGTGATAGAACGTGCGTGTAAGCCGCACACAGATATGCAGCCAGATAATATTTTCTTAAATCTTAGTCAAGTTTACATAGCTACAGACGGTAATGACAAGCTCGAATCTCCTCATCTATCTAATAATGCGAGGAATCTGTCTGTTCTTTCTTTCTTTCTTTCTGTGTATGTATGTATGTGTATGTATGTGTGTCCTTCGATTATCTCGACAACCGTTCATCCGATCTACTTCACAGTTGGCGGGTGTGTTGCTGGGAGGTTCGTTTTTGGTAGCGTTGCTAATTCATGCGGAATCCGGAACTATGTCACAAAGAAGAAGGAAGATTTCCGAACAGGCATGTTTGGAACGGCACTAGTCTAAATAAATACTGTAAAGAATTAGTTGGCGAAAGGATTTCAATGGCCTTTGTTCATGCTCCTGGTGTAAAAACAGTAGATGACTATCAAGAAAATGCTGATATTGGTCAAACTCAGTTAGCATTGCGATTATCCGTCCAACATGCTCCTCTTTTGTAAAACTCCAACACCATACAGGGCAGTGATGCAAGACATGCCCCTCTTTTTGCACGAATCGTTCGTAGCGAAGAAACATTTTAAATGACTCGGAATCGTGAGTCACTCCGGGAAAGGAGTTGTTTGTTCACGACTCAGCAGCTGCAGCCAGGCACACAGGCCGAACCGAGACTCCCCAACAAAAAGACACCAACACCAACTGAATCATACGAACAGAGTCGAAAAATGGAACAAATCTCATACAACAGGCTCCTTTGGGAAAGCAAATAATTTTAGCTTAGAACTGAACATGCACTTCCCTTGCTGTGCATTTCCCTGAACGTGCACTTCCCTTGTCAACAAATATTTGTTTGTTATTTATTGACAAGTGTGAAATTGAGATATTCCAGGCTCTCTAATGTTGCATACTTGTCTCTTTGTCTGTATAAATATGGATCTCTTGAGGTTTCTCAGCTTTAGTTTGTTTAATTTTAATGTTCTGTATGTTCCTCTTCATCTCTAAATTGAGGATCAATGAAAGCAGTTGAAGACAATCGGCTCCAATGGTCCAAAGCAGGTGAATCTTGCGGGTCAATCAAATTTCCATCAAGTTCATTTTTCTGTGAAAGACCCAGAAGGAGCTTTACTCTATCACAGCCATCACTGACTGGCGGCCCCAAGGTTTCCTGGAGAGCTGTCAGAAAGTAGTCTAGATGCCATATCACTCCAAGATAGTGAGGATCAAGGCATCAACAAATCTGTCAGATATGTCAGAGCTGGAGCATAGAAATTACTTTGACTGTTATTATTTTTTATTATTTACTGCACTATTTTATACAGCGTCGCTGGAAATTGCAGTTCAGCAAGATTACCCCCAGTAAAAAAATCGATTGCAAAAATCTAATTATAGAAATCTTTTTGGGTGCTTTTCGGGGCTTTCTTTTACTACGATGGATATGAAGTTTATAAGATCGATACATGTCCCGCATATTGATGTGCGATGAACAAAGTATAACCTTACTGGCTCATAACAGGAAGCTGCTTTGAAACACAATACTAGGAAAATTTGATTTGATGACGCACTACATTAAAGATTGTCTTCCAACACTCACTACCATTTATCTACAAAAGAGCCAACAGTGTTTAAAATCGTCTGAAAACAGTTGGAGCTAGAAAACCAACATCAAGTTTTCCATGTCGATCTGTGCTTCCTGTAAAAAACATGGCACCAATATACAGTCGAATACAAAATCAGATCATAGACAAAATAATGTTACTGTATATACTGTACCTTGATAGCTACCTCATTTTATGAATTGTTTTATGAACGACTTTCTGATATCTGTGTCTGACTTCCTGATATCTGAAGTGCCCATACATGTTTGCATGCAAGATGTATTTAAATGTAGAATTTATGAATCTTTCATAAGATTAAGGTGTATTGAATTCAGTGGAAATCTGCAATGATTCTTGTGGATTACCAGCTAGCCTAGTCTCCCCACATCATAGTAGGTCTGTATTTTTAATGTAGAGACATTGGCGTCACCTGTGATTTATCTGATATTTATTTACCTTGAGTCAACATTGTAACCTACACATTGACACTGATCAAATCTGTTCTGTCTGTCAAATAATCTCTACTTAAAAATACATCAGTGGACTGTGGATTGCTGAACGTCGCTTTTCTGATTGGGTTAGGTAATGAGTGGGACAGAACAAGATAAACGTAAACTCTGAAATCAAGTAAAATATTATTATTTTAATTGTGGTGAAAACAGGGACAATTTGGTAGTGAATGTTGAAGACCGGGTCATTTTAGTGTTTTACTCAGGACCCAGCTCGAAACCGGAACAATCCCGGACAAACAACGTCTGGTCACCGTACAGTAACACCACAACACGGTACCAGGTACAACCAAAATTGGCTTCAACCCACCAGATAGGGCATCAATGGCCTTGCTGTGTCTTTATGTCCGGATTTTCATTTGACAACTCGGGAATATCAGCAGCTACTTGTATTAAAGCGACAATAGACAACTTTTTGTCTATGCACAGAGAGCCATGAAAGGTTTTTATATTCAAGGGTTTATGATCTACGTGTAAAAAAAAGAAAAAAAATTCTAAACTTTTTTTTCTACTCCACTTAACCATTGAATATAAAAATGACTTATTGAAATCGGTTGAGAAATGTAAACTTTATACAGTAGTGCTTCTTATCCAGAAAAACCGCAGCTCCCCTGTTTACTTGTATTTGTTTACAGGCCAATCTTGCCGTTGACGTATCGCAGCAATGGGCCGAAGCAGTCAATGCGGCATCTATGTATATACTGTATGTCTATGATAGCGCAACCAAAAGAGCAACCAAAAGTTTTACTAAAATTGCGACAATTTCAATTTACCTGTTCAGGAAACATTCTTCTCTCTTATTTCCAAAGTGGTGTCGATCATTTCTCCATGGAGCTACGCTCTGAGGAAAACGTAAAGCGCAAACGCAAAACGGTTGTCTTTACGACACAAACAATAATACCAGTTGGAAACGCTAGGGGGGGGGGGTTGAAAAGTTGTCTGTTGCCGCTTTAAGGTTAGAATTTGTATGTGAACATTTGTCCTACCGCCACAGTGAAAGTTATTCAACAAAAATGTCAATAACGCATCCTGTTTTCACCCTCATCATTCCTCCAAAGGGAAAAAGGGATGCTCTTCAACATTGAACATCATACAATAGCAATCAGTGATAAACAAAGTTGTTTGTCCTAACAAGAGCTTGGAAAATTGGAAGAAAGAAAAAACTTTTGGTGCTAAAATTATGTTGCGTCAATGTGTGGTAATGATTGTGAATTGCAGCAGGGAGTGCCATAGAAAAGGAAAGAAAAATACTGGAAGTGACCTTTAACTCTACAAAGAGTTGGACTCGCCAAAGGAAACTGGAGGGCTTGGTTTGGCTTTTGTTCTCGGTGTTCCACATACAGCCTACATCTCAATCAGTCAATGGGAAAACACAAACAGCACTTGCCGACTTTCGCAATCTTGACTCCTTTCCAACTGAGCAATTTCAATGAAAGACCAAGACCATGACTTAATGACCTAATATGAGATTCAAACTCAAAACTTCTCCTGGAAAAATTACTTGATTGGGAGGGATTGGGAGGGATTGACAGCGTTGTTGATTGTCCTGTCCCCGGTTAAAATTAGATGGGGAAATATTAGGTTGCATGTTATAGGAGGGTCTCAGTTTTAGCTCTAAACGAATCCAAATCAAAGATTTCCCAAATGAAAATCCACAAAATGGAGCCTAATATGAAATACAACCAAGGGTCACCAACGATAAGAACCGTTTCCCAAGAGCCAAAATTTAGTGGAGAATTCTCTGTGTTAAAATGTTCTTATTTCTTATTGGAGTTTTTGAATGGTATGGGATAGTATGAATTTATAAAATAACTGCATCCGCTGTTGAAAGCATTGGAGGCAACTTCGCCAAAGAGGTATATTTTATGACATGCATATATTTTAACAGTAAACAAATGCAAATTGTTTGGCAGTGTAGGTTACAGTTCGATTTTAAGTACTTTTTATTGTTCAAGTTACACACAACACACTTAGAACCCTATATAGAGCAGCTTAACATGGAAGTATTCAATAATACGTTTAGAACAGTTCACCGTATGCCCTCAAACGTGTCCGTATAATCAATACTGGTGATAGACGGATTAATGTTTCTGATTTCTGTTTTTAACCCCAAGAACCCAGACAGATTCCCCTCACTATCCTCCAAACCCAAACTGCTGCGCTGCCTCTCCCTGCACTGCTTGGAGAACCACCTCTGATTGGCTAAGCCGTTGGCTCCGAGCCCAAAGGAGGTCCACATATAAATCCCCTACGGGTTGAAAGCCGCAGTCAGGGGCAAAAAAGAGTCAAGACTCCAAGTGGTTTTGTTGGACTAGATTCTTTTTGTTTTCAACACCGAGAGCTTTTGAAGATGTGTAAGGGATTAGCGGCTTTACCCCAAACCTGCCTCGTAAGGTGAGTTATCAGTTTAAAGTCAAACTAGGCTTCCTCACTTTTTAACGAGGTTCATGAATTTGAGTTGAAATTGAGATTTTAACAGTTACAGTAAAAAGATGGTAAAATGTTTCATGTTTGTATTAATACAAAAAATATCCCAGAATTGCCTGAAATATTTGTGATGTGGTGTAAAACTGAAAGAAATTAAACCTTGAATCTCTAATTCAGTTCATCCATTTGCACCTGAACTTCTGAAGTGACCGTCACCTTCATAACTCAAAAAGCTTTTCCCCCCAAATCTTTCATCTGTGTAATTTTAGGGAAAATGTCAGGTTCCCTTGTGTTTTTGAGATTTTTTTTTTAATATATGTAAAGGTTTGTATATCCTTGTATAGACTAAAGTCTCAAGGACCTTTACTGACCCAAATTTAAGGAAACAATTAAGGAAAACCTAGGGTTGCATAATAAAGAGGGATTCCATGTCAATAAAAACAAAATATAAAACAATAAACACAATAAAAAATTGGAATAAACAATGAAATAAACAATATAAACAGATCAAAAATATAGGCGGACGTAAAATTAAAATGACGATTATCTTTCGGAATGCAGTAAAATTTGTATTGTATGTATGTAACTAGGTACACATAGTAAATGTTTGGATGTATGGATTTCAATGTCTGGATTTACTCCAAAGGTTTTTGTCCACAACCACAAAGGTATTTCTAGACGGCGAGAAAGTTGAAAACTTTTCCGTATTTTTATTTAATTCATTATATCATTCATTCCTGAGGTTCTGCCACTATAACAGAAACAGATGATACATAGTCATAATAACGAAAAGCCATTATTTTGTTTATGTTCGCTGAAAGGGTGTGAGGCTGCGTCACGCCAGACTCATCTTCTTGCGTTCTGTCCTTCGTCTACCAGGGCCAAGGAGATCAAGTCTAAACTTGGAGTTCTGCTCCAGAAGCCAGAGAATGCCATCGACCTGATCATCCCCTACCCGGAAAAGGCAGAGAAGAAGTCCGAGAAGTTGCAGAAGTGAGTTGTTTTTGTCCTAACACCCGCAGACAGAAATATACTTATATCTTATACTTAAGTAGAAGTATGAGTACCCTAGGAAAGCTTTCAAAGTAAAAGTCCTCCATCTAACATATTAACAAAAAAGTATTTTAAAAATTCTATATTTCTATATCCAATATATAATATTCAATCCAACAGAATTAGAATCCCCATTCCATCCTTAATGCATTAACTTCTGTTGATTTCGATCAAAGGTGAATTATGTTTACATACCGTGTTGGTACACGGTATCGTGAAAATAAATAGTACGTGCAGGTGTTAAAGACAAAGGTAGTCGAGCAAAAAGTAAGACATTTTGCTTGGAAATGTAAAATGGAATGACTCAAATAATGTCAAATCTTTAAAATGAGTACTTATGTATCGTACATGTACCGTATATGTACTGAGGTGACTTCCCACCCCTCTGAACAAGTGATTTAGAAGAAAATGTGGAAGCCTACCTGCTCTGTCTGAGGAGAGACAGAACATATGCCTGTGAACAGTATGAGAGATACATTTATGGCAGATAGGGAGCTTAGAGGACAGGCTAAGGTGAAGTGAAAAAACCGAACATGCACACACAGGAACTAATTGGAAAAAGCTTACGGACTATAATAAAGGAAGGTTTGTGCAACGCTCTGTTGTGATGTATGCTTAAATTATGACTTAAGCAAAATATTTTGAACTTATTTGCATGTATTTGGAAGTCTTCAATAGCATGCGGATGAAAAACAACTGAAAAAACAAATTTATGGAGACGCCATGCATTTGCCTTTATTTGGTTGGAAAAATATCAGGACTTTAAACAGAATGACCTAGCTACCTTCTCTGAAACATCGCCTGACAACCGATGATATACAATACTATTCGTCATAGATGCTCATGAAAAGATGCAAAACAACATCATGTGCCAAAAAAACTCACTAAAAAGGTTTTCTCAGCTCCTAAATCTCTGAATCTTTGTCACAATGGTTCATATCAATATTATTTTGAAAGGACTGCAACATCAGGTAGTTTGTGAATGGCTGGGGTATTGATATTAACATCGCTCATTAACAATGTAAACTGCTTCCCGATCTCTCTGTCACCAGGTTTGTCCGGCGGTAGCTATTTTAAGTGGTGAATCTTTTTAGGGCGGCCGAACGGTAAACACAAAAAAAACATAGTATATGTACGGTAAACTGTAATATAGTGAGGTAAACAGTTTCTCAAAGAACCAGTTTCCTGACTGAGCGTGATCCATCTCAGGCCAACTCCCGAAGAGGCTGCGGAGTGGCGTGAATCCCTGGACCGCGTGGTGACCAACAACTGTAAGTCACTTACCAACACACACATGCGCGCACACACTAACACACTAAAGTATACTAATGTGTTGGTGTTAGAGTAGGGTATTGGAAATACCTGTGCCTAGGCTTAACAAATAGAAACCCTCATGCCCAATTTACTATTATTGTGAAAAACCGTTAACTCTTACATTTGAATAAGTTACTTAGAAAGTAAAATAAATGAGCACAAAATAATATTCCCACAATAACATAATGGGACAGAAACGCAGCTCACGTTACCAAACCACATAGCACTTTCAACGCTTGTTAGTAAGAAACACTCGTCTCAGTAGCAAACACTGAGCGGCCCCAGTCGCATGATCCACAGTCTGCATTATGTAATTGTTGGCTCCTGGTTGTTTCTTAACATAAACTACTCTGGAAGAAAAAGTGTGCACTCACTGGAGTCTGGAGTTTATCTCCTGGAGACTTTCAACAAGTGGCTTTGACAAAGCTTGACCTGATTCTCGCAGGCAAATGAGAAGCTAGAACTATTTGCTGTTTGTGCTCTTTGCTGTTATGACGCCCTATGGATGCCGCTGTTATGGTAACATCTCGGGGGTTGAGCCAAAATCATGACGTTGATTCATCGCTACTGCACCACTATTAACATTAACATGCACCATTTATGCGACTGAGTCCCATGTATCCTCATTCACTGAAGATTCTCTTGAGAACTGTTGACTCTATAACTCACCTCAGCCGAAGGACTTAGAAATACAGTGTATAACATATTATGATAAGAAGCAGAAGATATTTTGCAAGAAGTTAGACTGTCAGATCAGTTATGGTCAGATCACAGAACTCTGGAAGACGTCTTCACATTTGAGATTGTAAACACCTTTATATACTGTATAATGATAATTATGCAATGGATCTTGTTATGAGATATCACCAGCTAAATGCTGTTGGTGTGACATACAGTGA
>OMKR01063339.1:0-11101 GCA_900302355.1 Cyttopsis rosea
CACAAAGACCCCTCCATGTAACTACAAGAGGAACCTGAATCATCACACACACACACACACACACACACACACACACACACACACACACACACACACACACACACACACACACACACACACTAGATCTATCTATCTATCTATCTGTTTTCCCATCAATCTATATAACTTTCTGTCTGTCCATCGATATGCATCTCCCAATTCAGACACTTCCTTTACAGGCGACCGGAGGAAAAGTATAAGGTATGATAGTTGTTTCAGTCAGAAAGTTAACGAGTGAGTAAAAAGTAGAACTGTCAGACAGATTAGACAGTTTTGAAACAAGGAAAAGGCCAAATGTTGGGGTGCATCAGTGATACAGGTCATGTCTAAAACCTGGGGAGGAATGAAAACGGAAATGGAAATGATAATGGAAAAGGTTGGAGGTGGAGGTTCTCTTCCTTTAGATTTTATATTGGAGTCAGCCGGGTCACGTACCGCCGCCCGGTCCGGGGGCAGGCCGGTGTAACCCCCAAAACACTGAGAAGGGTTATTTCCTTTAAATTGAATTTGGGCTTTTATTGGACCCCGGGTGCAAAACGAGCACGCCCCCCTTGCAGCAATCCTTGGGGAAAAGGACCAGGTAAGACGGGTAGCCTCTGTACTTGCATGCAGGTAAATCACTGTTAGAAACACCGGTTTAGAGGTCAGTGCTCCCCTTGTATTTTGGTTACTGGCTAGTTAGTGGAGATAGGATTTTGTTTAGGATTAGATTCTATCTGTTCAGTCCTGTTCTCCTTACTGTGCCTGTGGCACTCCATCTGTAAATATTTGTATATATTCATTGCACTTTTCACTTATTCACGTACACTGTATTGTAAATAAACACACACAGCAACGCAGCAAAGCAGGCAGCACAGCAGGCAGCAAAGTAGGCCGTCCAGGAGGGATTGGCTGCTTAAATAGGCCCATACAGAACTATAGCTCCACTACAAGCTATGCATCATTTTTGGATGGAAGCAACTTTTCCTGGTTCCCACATTTTTATTTTTGTTTTGCAGGGACAATGAAACACAGTGAGTGGAAGAAAAAAGGAGGGTACCCACAGCAGTGCCTGTCCTCTGAGTTGCAGATTCGGCTAAAAGAAGGATAAGAAAAAACGAGTGTGCAATTTATTTTTATTCCTCAAAAAACGCTGTTCTGTCATGGAAAGTATGACTATTAATATACATGGAAGGTTTCAGTTCGGAGCATCTGGGCTCTACAGGCAGACGAATAAATGATGGATGGGTGGATGGGTGATGGATGGGTGGATGGATAGATGGAGAGATTGATGATAGATGGATGAATGAATGGATGATAAGATAGATGGCTGAATGGATGGATGAATATATGGATGGGTGGAGAGATGGATGATAGATGGATAAATGCCAGAAATGATGGATGGGGGAAGAATGGAGGGAGAGATGGATGGATGAATGGGTGGGTGGGTGGATAGATGAATGGATGGATTGATGGATGAATGGATGGGTGGATGAATAGATGGATGGGTGAATGGATGGAACAATGGATGATGGATGGGGTGGATGGATAGGTGGAGAGATTGGTGATAGATGGGTGGATGGATGATAAGATGGACAGCTGAATGGATGGATGAATATATGGATGGATGGAGAGATGGATGATGAATGGATTAATGGATAAATAGATGGTCTGACTAGGTGGGTGGATGGATGAATGGATAGAGAGATGGATGATGAATGGATTAATGGATGAATAGATGGATGGATGGCTAAATATATTTGTGTCAGATCAGGATAAAATAGACAATTTTATTTTAAGTGTCCAAAATAAGTGTGTAAGTGTAAAATTGCCGTGTTCGCTGTGTAAATAAACAGTTTTCTCTCGTCTGGTATTTTCCACAAAAACAAAAACAAACCTAAAACCTACTGAAATGCTGTTTTTTTTCTTGCGCCGATGGGATATTTTTTGGCCTCTGGAAGTCTAACCCTGGGAAGAGGCCACCCCCCATGAGTCATTTCGCTGGAGATATGCTCTGATGGATGGAAATGTAGATCCGTCTCCACCTCTGCTCCTTAAAATAGGAGCCTCCCGACGGAAAAAATGCAATGACTTGAATTTTTGTTGGGAGGAGGATGCAGTTCCCTGGTATCGAAAAGGGATGAAATTGCTCATGACGGTGTGAAATACAGCCGTGGAGGACACCAAACAGACCTGTCATAGTGCTAATTGTCCATACTGTATAGTCTCACTGATTGGCACAATGCAGTAGCAGGGTGGTAGTCAGTCGGGTTGTTAGGGATCTACCTTTAACAATATAAAATATAAACACACGGGCAGCTATGTTTACATTTTCCATTTACGTTATGTTTAGTTATGTTTCCGTTTTTCGTGCTTTTCGGGAATGAATCAAAATCTAAAATTAAAACACTCTCAGCATCTCTTGCCAAGTTGCCATTCACTTTAGCGCTAGCTCTGTCCTGTCGGGAACTGCCCATTGTTCCGACGGCCCATTATTCCGAAACACCAACAGTTTGAAAAATGTCCCATTGGTCCGAAAGCCAAATTTGTCAGACAGCCCGTTATCCCAAAACACCCATTGCTCCGAAGGCCCGTTGCTCCGAATATACACACTCTCACTGCAGTTAGAAAGATTCATTTTCCCTCCATTGCACCTGAGATGGTCTGATTGATTCTGCATAATAATTAGCCATGTGCTTCGTCAGCACATCAGAAAGAATTATAAATAAATGGCAATATTATTGGCCAAATGGAAATCTGTCTCTGTCCTCCATCAGCCATCTGGCCAGGTATTTTGTACTTTTTTCTACTGGTCTTTTTTCTTTCAAACATTAAACTTGAGGTTCCTCTTAGTGTTCTGATGTGCATTTATTGGGTCTCATGTAGTTAGTGTTATTATAATAACACTGTGGTTCACAAGACAGGCCTGCATTCCTTAACAGTCTGTTCTATCGCAAGGTTGTTCTCCTTCGACCATATCTGGCTGAAACTAGTACCAACAGGATGTCTCCCCACTGATTCACATGCAGCTGTTAAACCTTAGACAAAGACATGTTGTTTCTGTCTGTCTGTCTGTCTCTCTGTCTCTCTCTTCTCTCCACCTGTCTCTCTCTTCTCTCTCCTGCATCTTGGCAGATTGTATCTGCGGCCAGACGGAAGGAACTTGAACTCCTTGGACAGGGGGTGGCTAGGGTCAGCCAGGATTAACAGGGCCTTCTTCAACGTCCTAACCTTGTACATATGAGGAAGGTCATTCAAGGTGGTGCCTGCACACTTTGACAATACCTTGCAATCTATTTCTGTTTTTGTGACCCATACCAGCTGACAATAAAACAGGAATAAAACATTTTCATGAAGGTATTGTCAACATTAAAATTTTGAAGCTTACGATAAAAGTACATGCGCTGATGTCCTTTTCGACACACAGCATCCACATGAAGCTCGAAGGTCAGCTTGTCATCAATTACAGTGCCAAGATATTTGTACTGCTGCACAAACTCAACAGCCGGATCATTAATCACCACAGGAGAGATGACCGTAGAATATTTCCTAAAATCTACGATCATCTCTGGTTTTTAACACATTCATGTCTAAGAAGATCATCACTGCTGAGAAGAGACATGATGACAGAATCGTTGGCAAACTTAATGGTATGACACATATTGGCTTTGATTAGCATTTGTGTACAAGACAAATTAAAGAGGTGAGAGGACGCACCCCTGGGGTGATCCGGTGGAGGAAAAAAGAACATCTGATAAAACAGGGTGAAAATACAAATTGCAACAATGAAACAAGAAAATATTAAAAATCTATAAATAAAAGTCAATAGAATAAAATAAAAGAAACACCAGAGATAAAAGTAATGAAACAAACAATGATTCGAACTCAAAAACTAAAGCTACCCTGTATAACATTACCCATAAGTTAAAAGCCAGATTAAACAATTAAACAAGTGAAGGTAATTTAAAGCTTTATAAACAAGTAAACGCAGTCTACAACATTTTTTTTTTTCCAAAACAAGTGAATGAGAATTTTTTATTCAGAACATAATAGAAGGGAACAAGCGACAAAGGTAATCAAATCACGTGCCGTCACAGTGTGTGAAGACACACACACACATGTTTGAACTTAAAGTTGAAGTTTTAAAAAATGCCAAATGCCGTAACATAACATTACCATTTTGACATTTTTGGGTAGGTAGGCAAAAAATGTTATGGTCATAAACCCCTAAAATAAACTTAAATGAGATTAAGATGGAATAAAGAAGTATTTATTTAATAACTAAAAAAGACTGAGGTAGGCAATATTGATTGGGTACAGTAGGTAGGTGTACAGCCAGATTTCTTTACTTTAAACACAGTTTTTACTTTATGGTTTTTATTTACAAATGCATTTTATTTATTCATTAAATTATCCATTTTATATTTAAAGGTCAGAGTTGTTCAGTTTGAAAACACCTGCCTTAAACTATCAATAAAATCTGGTTTTGGAAAACAGTGATCGGATGATTGTCGGAATGGGAATAATGTTTGCATATGCTATGCATATGCCAGTCAAGGTGGCGGAATAGCCGAATACACATTTTCACCTCTCTCAGTGAAATAGGGTTGATTGCTCCATTGGCATGTGGAATTTTTCTTCTGGAATTTACTTCTTTTTTCTTAAATAATATAATTTATATTGTTATTATTATATCAAAATACATTAAATACTTAAAAATATTATTCTGTTTCCTTCTGCATCCAGTCCTCAGTCCCAAGTCATGCTGGTACTTATAGTTATAATATTTAGTCACACAAAAAGTCTCCAGAAATGGTCGCAAAATGAAAAAAAAATCCCTTGCATCTATGTAAATGAATCATGTTAATTTAAAATCAGAGTTATGTATACTGGAGGTGCATTTCAGCTTTGATATAATCACTGTATCATCCCCTGGTGGAGAGATAAAGCATTGCAACTGGTTAACCCAAATGGTGCTTGGGGGCATTACCAGGTGCTGGCATGTTACCTACATCATCGAGGGGGGATTTAATTACAGCCTTTCTGTTAAAAATGTGAGGCTGCATACAATTAAAAGCTGAGGAGAAATCAATAAAAACTAGTCGCACAAAACTCTATGCACCCTCTAGGTGTGCCAGAATCATGTTTAAAAGGATGCCCGTCACATCATCAACACCCCTGCGTGACCTGTATACAAATTGGAGTAGGTCCAAATATGCCTGAACTGTCTTCAGAAGCACATCCTTCACAGACTTCTCAAATTATTTCAAAATAAGAGAGGTAAGCGCCACAGGCCTGTAGTCATTAAGTCACTTTGGAGCTTTGTTTTTGGCACAAGTAAAATGATGGAATCCTTCCAAAGACATGGAATCCTATGGAGTTTGAGTGACAACATGAAGACAAACCAAAATATATCTGCAGAATATATCTTCAGAACTCTGTTGAATCCTGCCTTGGCTTTCACATTGTTCTCCAGCTGGCTGAACACTTCAGAAACTCCACTCAGTCTGACCTTCAAGCCTCAAATAAAAAAAGATCACAACAACTTGGCGTCAGAAGTGGGATCCTGGACTAAGGTAACACCCCACTATTTTCTACAAAATAGCATATGGTTTTGCCTTTCTCCGGGCTGCCCGCATTTTATAATAAGTTGTGATTTAATTTGGAATTATCAGATGTGAAAGAAATGTCTGAAGAAGTGTGTGGCTTCGTAGCGGTTGTGAACCATGGCTTCGCCATCTAGAAGTGTTCTTCTAGGATAAATACCAAAACTGGGGCTTTGGCCTCTAGAATTGTTCTTCTAGAATAAATACCAAAACGGCAATATACTGATTAAAACAAGGGTTTCTCAGCTATTGACGTGGGTTCAATAGTAAAACAACATTTATATAATGGACCAGTGACCATTTATAAGCTCTGTAGGAATTACTGGGGTCCCAATTAAATGTCCCGAAATGAAACCTCTACAGGTAACGAGCCCCGATGACGGCTCCAGCCATGTTTTACATAAATTTGTCATCGTCCCAAATTGTCCAGTTAATTTGATGGGACGGTATCATCTATTTAAATTAAAAATACACTGCACCCTCACGTATAGCCCACAAGGATTCACCATCACCACACCCACAAATTCATATATTGTATTATATTTTAAACATGACAAGCCGTGCCCAAAACACAAGGTGTGTGTGTTTGCGGCCACTATTTTCTACAGCAGATAAGCCTTTTTGAAGTGTTCCCTTCTGCAGACCCAGCACCCAAAGAGGTGTGGGTGGACAAGAGCTTTAAGTTTCACAGCTTACTTGTGCTATCCACCACTGAGAAATGTTTATGCCTACTTAAGCTGTGTACATATGGTTGTTGTGATTGTGACATTTATTGGAGAGGGCACTGCTCATCATCTGCAGGTACCCTTTGTGACATGTGTTATGTATACTGATGGAGTGTCACACAGTGTGTGTGAGCCATGTTTGTGTTTGTGATGAAATAAAGAAGCAAAAAAAAATGATGAGTTTCTTGGGAATGATCAACTACTGTTGCCAATGGATCGTAGACTGCTCTCACCATGACAAGGTCCTCTGCGCCTCTTGTCTTATAGATGCTCCAGAACATGTACAATGGACAGACCATATGGCAACATCATTCACAGCCCTAAAGGGTGACTGGACAGAAGAGGCACAGGAGGTAGAGCAGGTCGTCCAGTAACTAGAAGGTTCCTGGTTAGATTCCCAGCTCCTCCTGGCAGCACGTCGAAGTGTCCTTGAGCAAGACTCTGAACCCCTAACTGCTCTCGATAAGTAGGTGTGCACCTTGCACGGTTGCGCCACCATCCATGTATGAATGTGTGTGTGAATGTGAGGCATGTACTGTAAAGCGCTTTGAGTGGTCGCAAGATTAGAAATGCGCTATATAAGATGGAGTCCATTTACATTTAAAGACTACACTGTGTAACGCCCCAGGCGTAGGCTTGCCCATCTAATACATTCCTTTCCATCTCTATGTCTCAAGAAGATGGCTCTATAGTTGCTGGAGTATTGGCTCATGGGAATGGCTATAAACTAGTGGAGAATTTATCAAAAACCCGTCCCATGTGGTTCAGGGCATGCCCCATGTGTAAGGGCAGTGGCTGCTTGTGCCATGATGGTTTAGGATGCTGAAAGAATTGTATAAATGACACATCCACACAACATACCAAGCCACTAACATCACAACACATGACAGCTCAGCGATGCAGTGGCTATGAGGCTATCCTAATGTCAACAGATGGCTTGCACATATGCACATCCTCCACTTTCTATGTACATCAAACCACTCCCATTTGTCCTCTGTACTGAACCCCATAACTACTCTGTACCAATAAACACATTTCAGAACTCTGTTGGCTTTCACTTTGTTCTCCAGTCAGCTGGCTGAACACTTCTCCACTCCACTCGGTCGGACCTTCAAGCCTCGGATAAGAAAACATCACAACAGTTAGATAATCGCTTTAAATTGTATTTAGAAAACCAAACTTTCTCACGTTTTTATTTTGAAGGCAGCAAATGACGCCCCCCTCGGGATGGTGCCCTAGGAAGCTGCCTATAGACGTTTTTGGACCAAACAGTTCTGGGGACTCCCTGAGGGGAACTGGGAAATTCTGTGTTCCGTGTTGTATTTAGTCTGTAAACTTTCACTTATTCCACCTTATCAGTCCACCAAAATCTGTTTCTGAACACATTTGAGGTGAGAAATAAGCAATCCAGTTGCTGAATCTTCACTCATATTTTATCTACGTAATTTAAGTCATAATTTAAAAGTTTGCTCCGACTTTCGTAAGGCAGGGGCACTACTGCATTGCACTTCATGGTAATATAAAATAAATAAAAATAAATCTTCAACAAAATGACAATTGTTATTGTTTTTTATTGTTTTTTATTTTTATTGTTTTTTTAATTATTGATGCCAAGTGTACGTGGGCCGGTAACCGGCCAGAGCGATGCGACTTGGTTGGGGCGCACTGACAACAGTCTGCCTCAGCCGAGGGTCACGCCGGGGGAGAGGGAGGTGGACGAGGAATTGAGTCCAAGTAAAGGTGATTTAGCATATTTTATTCTTCTTAGTTTTCCAAGTGTTAAAAATCCAACAGAATGCAGTTGAACAGCCCTGTCATCTACGTTGTATAAAATGTTAAATATTCAGTGCAGATGTTATATCTTATATTCTTTATATTTCCAATCATATGCATTCCGCCCCAGTCGGTGTTATTTCTCATTTTTCGTCCTCGGAAAAAGGGATGGAATTAGCTTCAACACAACACTGTGAACGCGCTCGAAATACCAAAGACCATATTTAATTACATCATCCCACCTGTAAATACAACGTAAGCTCCATGCACACAGTAAGAGAGAGAAAATCATTCAGGGAATCTGAAAAGTGTCAAAGTGCAAATTTCTCTTTTATAGCTTTAATATACAAATCAATAGCACAGCTTTTTCCTCCATGCACTTAGGTGAGCTCCAGGTAAAACATATTCACTATGTACGATGTAGTGGAACTTACTGTATCTCCCATCCCTATTCAAATACCATTTCCTGCCTTTTTCTATAACCTTTACGAAACTGTGACAAAGAACCTCCAGCCCATGAAAATACAGTATATGCTCAGAGCTGTGTTTTTTGACAAAACCAGGGGGAATATCACAGGTTTTCAATGGTTGTGTTTTTTTTTCAAGTACTTTTTAAGCACTTCAGCACAAAAGGGGCTATATTCAAGGTATTCCAGTACTTACATTTCTGAGGACAAAATTCAAGCATCTCAAAGACCAGGTAAGAACCCTGGCTTGTACTTGCATGCAATAAAAAGCAATTTTTTGTAAGAAACACAATGTATAGACCTCAGCTATTGACGTGGGTTCACTAGTAAAACAAATTATTTATAATGGACCAGTGCATTTATAAGCTCTGTAGGAATTACTAGACCAATGTATAGTCCAAAGCCTGATCAGTCCGCTGCCTCTTTGTCGCCGCAGAATCTTACTCAACAGCAACACATAGATATTTTGAGTCATAAACCACTGTGTGTAATAGAACCAACACCCTTCCTCTGTAGGAGCAGCAGCTTGAAGGGAACTGGGGTTGTATTTCAGAGTTTTTGTCAGTTTTTAGTGTATCTGATGTAAAAAAAACGTGATGTAAAATTCCAACGTGGTAATCCCCAATTGTCTGCTTTTAGGCTGACAGAATTGACAATGCAGAAATTTGAAATTTGTTGAATTGATGTTATGAAAATTGTTTTTGTTTTCTGGAGATAACAAAATATTATAACTATTATAACAATTAAGTTATTTTAATGAATAATTTAGTTGTGATCACCAACTAACAAGCAGACCATAACCTTTGTGGTAAAATTATGAGGTAAAAAAAGTTTTTTCATTTGTCCTTTATAGGTTTCAGTGATGTCAAGTGATGAGAATCTAGTAGAAAGTTCAGAAAAGTTTGGGAAAAATTACTTTGAAAAACAGGTGAAAACCAATGATTACATAAAATTGGTTGCAATTCCAGTCCTGGCCACGCTACTCGCTACTGAGCGAGCAGGCAGCCATCCATGGGAAGTAACAGTTTATGGAGTACTTACTGTGTGACTGTTCCAAAAGTTCCGTTTTAAAATCTTTCAACTGCAATCTCATAACGGAGACTCTCTGTCTGTCTGCATGTCCTTCAATGTGTGTCCTTCGATTATCTCGACAGTCGTTCATCCGATCTACTTCACACTTGGCGGGCGAATTGCTGGGGTTCCAAGGTCGTGCAGTGTCGAATTCGGTGCAATTTGGACACGCGACACGTGTAATATTAATGAACTTTGATTTGTTTTTGTCAGCGTTACTAATTCATGTGGAATCCGGAACTAAACAAGCGAACAGCGAGCCGCTCGGCTCACAGTCGCCATTTTTAGTCGCTCAGCCTACGTCACGGGTTTCGTTGTTCTGATTGGTTGTAGCTCTATCCGATTGCATCCAGAGATTTTGGTATGCGCCCGTTGATAGCGCCCCTTGGAAATCAAAAATGAACGGAGAGATTCTAGACTCCAGACTAATCCAGACTAATCAGACTCTGCTGACTGTCAGATTGTCAGCAGAGTCTGTCACTTCCCACAATGCAACAGGAGTGGAGCCCATTCATTTCCATTCACTCTGTTTCACCCTGTTTCGGCAAGGGAGCAGAAAATTGGCCTACTTATTTCCCTGGTGCCACCGATGTGCTCATAAACCACCCTTAAATCCCAAACCTCGACCATGCCTCTCACATCTTTATCCTGATAAAAAAAACATTTTTTTAAACAATATAAAGAATTTGAATCATATGCAGCACATTATTTGTATATTTAGCTGCTTATTTATTTATTCCGTTGATGATTTATGTATTTATTGATTTCATTATTTCATTATTTCATTATTTTAAATATTTATTTCACGTATTTCATTACGCAGCGACATTCGTTAGATTCCGCCTCAGCCATCTATCTGATCCAATAAAGGAAGTAATCTCTGTCTGTCTTTCTGTTTGTCCTTCTATTATCTCGACAACCGTTCATCTGATCTATTCACACTTGGCGGGCGTATCGCCGGCCACCCAAGGACGTGCAGTCGAATTCGGTGCAATTTGCACACGCGACACGTGTGATATTAATGAACTTTGATTCGTTTTTGTCAACGTTACTAATTCATGTGGAATCCGGAACTATGTCGCAAAGAAGAAGGAAGAAAGGAAGGAGCAAAGGCAGGAAGGAAGGAAGGAAGGAAGGAAGGATGGAGGGAAGAATGGTCCTCTGTCCTTATTAACCCGTTCAGAACAGGCACGTTTGGAACGGCACTGCACTAGTTAAAAAAACAACAACCAGACATTGGCTGTCAACAGGTAGGATACAGGCCGACACGAGGACATTATTTATTGCATTTTTACAACAACAATAGTAATAATAATAATAATAATACATTTAGAAGAATTAATAACATGCAGACCAAGCTTTGTGTAATATTTTATTGTATTTTTATTGTATCATTGGCTGTGGAAATGTTTCTTTATTCATGCATCATTTTTTTGTCATA
>OMKR01063340.1:0-13245 GCA_900302355.1 Cyttopsis rosea
GCATATTGTTTTTTCAATGAGATGGAATGGAGACATAATGGTAGATCTCAGACGTTGATCCCAAATTCTACAGGATTGAGTTGAGTCACGCTGGGTCGTATAGTCAGTCCCCTATCAATCGCAGTGTCAACCGGCTTTACTTTCAGAGGACAGGTCTACTTTCAGAGGACAGGTCTACTTTCAGAGGACAGGTCTACTTTCAATGGATAGTTTGACACTATCTCCTAACCATAAACCTTCGTGCCGGCAAGGGAAACCCCCTTTGAAACTCCCAGAGGAGAAAATGAAGAAATATTGAGGATGGAAACGAGAGAGGAGTCCCCCATTGGCATTAAGGCAATAGGTGCTCTCTTCTCTCCCTCTCCCATCACCGCTCCTTCCCTGTTTCCACTCCAACTCTACTTCCACCTTCATCCTTTCCTATTCCTCCTTTCCCTTTCTGCTTTTTTCTATTTCTTCTCTTCTCTGCTCCTGTCCTCTCCTTCACAGCATCCCTTCATCCTTTGGTAACCCAGCCTCTCTAATTAACTCCCCGCCACCAGGGCTGTACATCACATCGCCCGGGCTGTCATTTCACAGAGACAAAAAAAAGAACTTATGATTCTCTTTTTTTACTCTCGTGTCATCTCATTCGCAGTCCTTCTCTTTCTTTTCTCTGTCCCATTCTCTCACATTTTGCCTCTCGCTCTGTCACTTCTTCCCTCCCATTCTTTTGTCCCTTTCCGTTCCGTCCGTCGATGAATTCTACCCCCGCACTCTTTTCTTTGTCTCTTTGTGGCCTCTGTGTATCTGACTGTGTCTCTCCATTGATGCCGGACAATAGGAGCGCATCAGTGTGTGGCGCGCCGGTGGCGCCGATATCTTGAAAGGCTTCAGAAAATGAACATCCTGTGAAGCCTCACTCCCGAGGCGTGTTGTGTCGTTATGCACAAAACCAACGTATAGGCCTAAACTGGTTCATTTTGGCTGGGCGGCATTTCAATACCTTCCATTAATTGTCTTCCAGTGGAATCTCATCGTTACTGTGTTAAGAAACTATTAAGGCCCGGAACCTTCTGAAACGGGAACCATAGCAAGTTCCTAAAAGAGTTCTTGGTTGCTTTCCCACTGCACCTAGGAATCGTGGAGATAATGCAAATCAGGAGGAGGTGACGCCAAACGAACAACCATTTTGATTTGTCGATGACACCGGTTGCATCGGTCACTACATTTTGGATTCTGGCTTTGCGTTTTCTTTAATTAAACAAAAGTAGCAAGAGTAAGGGAGTACCACGAGCAAGCAGTGACTGCATTTGACCAATCAGCGTTGTCCAGTACAGCAAACTGCACCCCATTGGCTGTCGTACCGCTGAAAAGTACCGCCTTGCAGGGGACTAGGATTATCCAAGAATTATCCAACTATCCAATTTCAGAACTAGACTCCTCCTATGGAAAGGAGGAAGGACTAGCTCGTAAGTAGTGGGAACCAAGATCCTGGATCCTGAATTGGTTCCTGTGGTGGAAATCTCCAATTGTCATATTCCGATAAAAAAAATTTCTAGTCTAAATAAATGACGAGAAACACAGAAGATTGTTCATGATAATAAATAATTTCATCAATTTCAGTTGGAAAACAAGCTCAACCTCAGTTCGATTCTTTAACATGTGATTTAGATCCCCTTGTGAGAGGCCTTTTTGGCCATGAGAGGCCATGTTGCTTGGTTACTAGGCAATAAACACAAAAGAAATACAAAAGAATGCTTGTTGTTTATTGTCAAATACTTATTGAGAACATAGCTGCCCGTTAAAATGCCTGACAGGTGTTATCTCTTGTGCAGATGTTACCGGACATCATGTTTCTGACAAAATGTATTGATTTTATATTCAGGAATCACACAGTGAGTTAATAACGTGGGATATTCATGTTTGTTTCCATCAGAGTTTAACCCTCCAGGTCTTTTTTGCAGCTTTGCTACGATACATTCACTTTTGCCTTTGTTTATCAAAGGCAACTCTCTTACCCGAATGCATGGTACCATTTTCTGAGTGTGATTCATGATTTTATCAGCAGCCAAAAAAGTAAGAAACAATTCCTGTGTTTTAGTGTTTTTCTATGGGAAGCACAAGATTTTTGCGAGACAAATCTCAGATAACTTCAAACTGGTATCGTTTGACGATACCGGTTTGAAGTTCAGAATCGCCGGGTTTCCTCCACCGTTTGCCACTGGCAGAAATACTGGCACCTTCCAAGGGTAACATAAACCACTCTGATTTATTTAGGAATGGTTTCACGCGCATTCATTCGTGTTTCAGTCTTCCGAACGACCCTCCCATTTGGAAGAACAAGGTTCGACCATATAGGCGGATACTGTGAAATATGTTGATATTGGATGAAATTCCCTGCAGTTATAGCAATAATAATAAATTATTCTGTATCGCCCCGGACCTAGTTTGAGGTGACCTTGCATGGAGGAAGTGCAGGCACACCTGCGCCGCTGTCAGTGATGAATGCAGGGCACCGCTCGCCCTTATGATGACAGATAATCAGTCAGTCAGGGAGGCAGTCAGTGGCGTTTGACAGCCTGACAGACAGACAGAGAGATAGACAGAGAGATAGAGGGACAGGTAGGCAAACGAAAGGCTGATAGATGGGTATTAAAAACTCACTTTCGATACAAATCACAACAGAGAAAAATTCTTATTAAAACAGTACAACGGAAAGCCCAATTGGTATTGTTCATTCATTCATATTGCTTCTATCCATTCATTCATTCTGTTGGGGGAAGGGGGGGCCACTTTCCATTTGTCACCTCCCACGGCCAATTTATCCAACAATCAATCACTCCACTGTCCCACATCCTTATTTGACGGATAGTGTTGTTTCCCCTTTGAAAAGTCAAAGTCTAGACAATCGCATTCATCAGCGACGGGGTCAAAGCCAAAATAAGTTTCCCTTCCATTGTAGTAAATTATTTTTGCATTCAGTTTGTGGAGTCAGCTCCTCCACTAAGAGCTTATTAGCAGCTATAAATATTGCATACACACATTAACAACACGAGTGTGTAAAACTGAAAACAAACAAAATTCCTTCACACTTAGTACAACTCCCACGTTGTATATGGAGACTATTACATTCACAACAATGAATTTAATTAACCAACACCTCTCGGCATTAACACAGAGCCGCATGAAGAAAACAGACGTCTAAACACTTTTACTTGCTTAGAAATACACTATATGTTGTTATTATTTTCTATGTACATGAAAGGCGCAGCACAATTTGCGATCCGGTTGGAATCAACAGGAATGTATCAGCAAACAGGATCGACCTTTTAGTCATACTTACTTTGAACTCGAAGTTGAGCTTAAAGGGTGTAGTTGAATGGTGGACATGGTGTAACATGGAGCTCTCAAGCAAGAATGAAAAGAAAGAATTAACTCAAATTAAAGGATAGGTTCTCTATTTTTCATCCAGGCCTTATTAAAATGTCAGTTCCCATCATTTATAACCAACGCTTTACTATTGAGAAACTTATCACTCTTCTGCAGCTTCTCACAGTGCTTCATTGCAGTCCAATGTGGGCAAAGTTGTAGGCCTTTTTGGAGTTCCCTATTGCAGGCATTGCGATCTATTACTTATGGGACTGATCAATAGATCATGTAATCCAATCGCTGACTCTGCATTCATGCCGAGTGGCAGAGGAAGTTCCTCTCTTCTTCTTTTCTTACTTCGCGTAAGAAGATTCCACATCAAGATTCTCGAATTTCACAGCAACTGCTTCACCTTTCGGGTTCCTAACTCGTGCGAGTAGGTGTGAGTCACCGGTCCTCGAGTACCTTTTGGTGAGGCAGTGTAGTGTTTTTCTCACCAATCTTTTTTTTTCTTGTCTTTCGTTTGGGAGCAAACAAACATGGCACCCAGACTGCGGACTGCTCGGCCACGGTAAAAGAGGAGACACTGATGGAGTTGCGGAAGGCCACAGACCTCTCCCTCCACTTCGCTGCGCGACCCAGGCGGTGTAGCATGGGCACAAGGATGGCCCTACATTGGGCCCTCTGACTAGGTGTGGACCAGGACCGGGACAAGCTGCCACTTCTGACCGCTCCGGTGTGCCCCACTGGGCCCCCCCTCGGCAAGTTTGAGGAGGAGAAGAAAAGCCGAGAGTCCCTCCAGTCATCCCCTACATGGCCCCCTCCCAACCGCGGAGTGGTAGGCACAGCAGTAGGCAGAGACCAGGACGCAGAAGCGGGAGAGCGGCTTCCGCCCCCCCTCCACCTGCTCATTCCCAGAGGCAGAAGAACCCTCGGAGCTGGAACCGGAACATGTTCCGCCCGTGTGACAAATGTAAGAGCAGCAACCGCAACCGCATCCGCAACCGTGACTGCAACCGCAACCGCAATCGCGACCCCAGTGGTCCCAGGTCCGTTCTCGGTCTCGGCAGAGGCCGCAGCAGGGCCCTGCTGCCATGGTAAGTAGGCCCTGAACCCTGGAAAAAATGGGGGGGTGCAGCAGGACAGCTGTCCTGTCCTTTCAAAGCATTCCTTTCTCCCCGTGTTTACGACCAGAAAGCACACGGGGAAGATGACACACAAATCCCATTGTGTCATGCCATAGCAGGGGGTACAATTTATCATAATATATCGCCTTCGAGGCAACAATTGGCCATGAGTGTGCCCACAGGGTAGCCAGGCTCGAAGCACGTGCATAACGGATCCGTGGGTCCGCAGATTGAGCGGGCACGCACCTAACCTATCCCACAGTGCACCCACAGGGCGCCCAGGCCTGAAGCGCATGGATAACGGACCCGTGGGTCCACAGAATAAGCAGGCACGCGTCCAACCTAGGCCACCAGATCAGGCCACCTCTACTGCAATGCGCAACGGCTTGGCGCGTGTGCATGATGAACCCGTGGGTCCTCAGGACTGTGACCAAGGGCTACGTCATCCAATTTGCCTGTCTCAAGAGAGAGAGAGGCACATGGACACGACAGCAGATACTTTGTGCGAATGTTTAAAAAGCATCGAATGAAAATGAATGGATGAATGACTGCCCTGCAGTCCCAGAGGTGTGTCAGTCAGGTGGCCAGTTCCCATGGTTTGACCGGGCGGAGGTAGATCTGTTTGCATCACAGAAGACAACACAGTGCCCGTTGGGTGCCACCGTTGGGCGTAGACGCGCTTGCCCACCCATGGCCAAGAGTTGGTGGCTCCCTATTGGCCCAGCCACCTGTGGTTCACCGATCTGTGCGACATGTGTGTGGGTCCCTCGTGGGAACTTCCCCTCCGACAAGATCCACTCACGCAGGCGCACGGAACGATATGGCACCCACGCCCAGACCTCTGACACCTCCAGGCCTGGTACCTGACAGGGAGAAGCTCCTAGCATCAGGCCTGGTAGATCGCCACTATATAGAGCACCAGGGTACCCAGTACAGCCTGAGGTGGCGTATTTTTGCGCAGTGGCGTGAGCAATGGGGATACGCCCCTTCTGACTGCCCTATAGGACCAATATTGGAGTTCCTACAGGGATTATTCACGGAGGGAAAAGCAGCAATCTCAGCATGTCATGTAGACTTGGACGGCTTCACGCCAGGCAGTCACTCACTGGCGTCGCGTTTTATGGCAGGGATGCGGTGCCTGCGCCCAGCCCGAACATCTTTGATCCCTACTTGGGATTTATTGGTAGTCTTACAGGGCCTGTCAGGGCCTCCATTTGAGCCCCTGCACACCGCAGACATCAAGACTGTTTCTTTAAAGGTGTCTTTATTGCTGGTGCTCGCCTCGGCAAATCGAGTAGGCGACCTTCAGGCACTATCAGTCCACCCATCCTGCATGCAGTTCGTGTGTGGAGAGATAAAGTAGTCATGCGTCCAAATGCATCCTTCACTCCGAAGGTCATGACCACCCCATTTCAGGTCCAGTCAGGTCATTATGTTAGCGGCTTTTCCCCATTGCCTTTTGAGTCGGCAGAGCATGAGAGGCTTAACACTTTGTGCCTGGTTCAGGCTCTGCAGTGTTATGTGGACTGCACTAAGGACTTGGCATGGAAACCAGTTGTTTGTGTGCTTCGGCGCCCAGGAAAAGGGTAGGCCCCTGAGCCAAGGAGCGATTGGCTCATTGGCTAGTGGAGGCCATACACCTGGCTTACAGGAGCTTGTCATTGGAGGCCCCACAGGGCCTGCACGCATACTCCACCAGGGTACCAGTGTCCTCCTCATGGGCCCGCTTCATGGGAGGGGGGGGGGCATTGGTGGAGGATATATGTCGGGCAGCTTCTTTGACGTTCTAGGTCTGCTCTGCCACATGCCATGTTTGGCACGCAGAATTGAGTATGCAGGTGCTACAGAAAGTATCCCACAAACATTTTCTTTACACATCCACTGGCAAGTTTGGGATAGACACTCCAGTATGTAATTATGTGGACCTCCCTCGGGTGATACCATACTGTCACATGACAGTCCCATGAGTAATAGATTTCAGACCCTGCGATAGGGAACATCTAGGTTGCGAAGACAACCATGGTTCCCTGAGACGGGACCAGATCTATTACTGCATTGCGGTATGGTGCCCATCCGAGGTGCTCAGCAGTGAAAAGAGGAAGAGAGGAAGGCGAGCTGCGGTTATATACCCCTGTGCAGGGGTGGGACGGGAGCGCAGCGTAGTTTAAAATTTTAAAGAGGCCTGGGTTGAAATATAATGAACATATCCTTTAATGAAGAGGCACAACAGCAAAACATTTCGGGGGCATGCAAAGTAACTCCAACTGAGAGAAATTGGGCGACTATTGCTCGTAAAATAAATGCATTAGGAGTCACAAAAGGGATGGCAGGACATGAAAAGACAAAAAAAATCATAATATAGATACAAGTCAGTGCAGTGGGTGTGGGGACCCCCGCAGGAGCAACCGGTCCAGTGAACGCTCATATCAGAGCAGTGGGTGGGTGGAGATGGCAATTACTCCTGCCGCTGTTAGAAGAAAGTCATCCCCCACCACAACCTTCCTTTCAAACCCTCTAGAGTCTTGGGTTTCCTTTGCCATTTGGCTATACATTCATTTTTGCCTTTGTTCAGTGAAGGCTATGGCAACGTTTAGCAAAGGCAATTTAGATTGTGAAACTCTATAGCAGACACCGTCAATAACTGCGACATCACCGTGTCAGTATGCCTGCGCTAATTTGACCTTGCCCTTGGAACTACAGAAATTTCCAGTGGAATTCTAAATCACACTCTTAGAATATATCCTCACGATGTTCGAGCAATCCTCCCCTAAACCTACAGAGACAGTGAAGTGCTCTTTGGTGTTCCTGATAAATGTTCAAAGGCGCAGGTGTAACAGTTTTTGAAAATCTGGTCCCCGGTCTCCCTCCTACATACTACCACTGTTTCTCTTCTCATTGAATCGCATTTTTGGTTTTACACTACATTACAACCCAACAGACAAAGACAGATGAACATATTCACATACATTCAAATATGTAGTTTGCCATTTTAAAAACAAGTGTGAGAGATGCATTAACTGAGTCAGGTGCAGTAGACAAGAGAAAAGTGTACTGTACAATAATTGCATTTGGTGGATGAAGAAAATAGCAAATCAGAGAGCTACAGATTATTTATGTACAAAACCAATAGTTCTATGTTACAGTAAAGTGAACTTTTACTGCACATCGACCTATTTTTAACATACGTTTCCACATTTCTCTGTTGACTTGGGGATCAGAGTGCAGGTATTCACGAAAATTTGATGGTCCTCCAGGGCTGGCCAACGGAAGTACAGAGCGTTTTCCCGGTGGGTTGCTTGACAATTGGGCCGATACAACACAAAATATTATGACGTTTGGCAGTTGTCGACCCGGAGTCCCAGACGATAGTTCCACTGGTAGCCGAAGTCCGGTTAACAATACCCCGGGGGTTGAGGTGTCCAGACAGAAAACAACAAACAGGGACGGCCATGTCTCTTATATAGATCTTTTCCCTTTATCTCGCTGTTTCTTCATGCTAGAACTAGCAACAAGTGCTCGCCTTCGCATCCCTCACTCCTCTCCCTCCGCATCCAAAACAATCCCCGCACAGAACAACCCAGAACCTGCCCCCTCAACAAATTGGCCATTTTGCCTCTTTTCTGGACACCTTCCCCCAATAAGATTAACTCATCAAATAACACAACACGACCCAACTGGACCACCCATAACAAAGTTTTTCCCAGTCCGACCATGCGGTCCACCAACATAGTGACGCAAAACACTTCTGATTCCACCAAAATAAATAATTTAGATTGAAGACAATTTCTTTGTCATTCACACTTTGCATTTCTCTGCCATAATAGATCATTCAGTAGACTCTTCCGACGCTCATTCATCCTTCACCGGAATGTCCTCCCTCGCTCACCGTGGGCTGCCCCAACTGAATGGAACGAACGCTGAATCGGAAAATCGAACAAATCTCTTTCAGCGAGTGAGTCGTCAAGAGCCGAATCCCAAAAAAACTTTCACGGGTACAGTCATTCATTCAGAATCTGTCAATTTTCATCTTTTCTTACTTTGTAACCGAATCCCCGCCCTCCTCCGTTCTATTCTGTTCTGAGGTTCAAATCCACCCACCGCCAGAGGAGTTTATAATCAGAAATATTGATGTTTTGGTAGATTTGTCCACTTTTTCTTTGGGTTAGGGTTATTTAAGGGTTTGCTCCGTCTGTCTCACGATGTCTCTCTTTCCGTCTTTTTGGATGCTTTTTGTTGACCCCCCCCCAAATGAAGGTGTGTGGGTCGGGGGCGGAGGGGTTTAGAAGCCAAATCGATGTTGTCAGCCGCTGCCACTTAAGAGGGGAGACTACCGTTAAAGTTTGAAAAAGTTTGGAAAGCAGCGCTAGAATTAAGGTCCAAATGGGCTGGAAGGTTAGGGGGAGCGAAGCCAACCAGAGCTGACAGATCTCTCTGGATTATTCTCCGCACCTCCTCCTCCTCCCTCTCTCTCTCTTTCCTCTGCTCTATCCTTCCGCATCGTTCATTCATTTATTTTTCTTCCCCATTCTCCCGCCTCCTCTCACCGGCGCGTTCCCTCGGTTTGTTCGTCGGTTCTCTCCCTCTCTCTCGCTCTCTCTCCATCCCTCCACCCGTTCCCTCAATTTTGTTTTTCTTTGGTCCACCCTATTCTATCACTCTCAGCCTCACGCCTTCCAGTCAAGATCAATCTCAAACTCTTTCTCGCCACCCCGTCGCCCCTCTTTATGCTGTCTTCAGTCTTATGTCAGCTCTGCGCCTACTTGAGCTCCCTCTATCCGTCCCTCACTGCCTCTGACTTTCTCTACCTCCCTCTCACTCACTCCCTCTCTCCCTCTCACTCCTTCTCTGTCTCACTCTCTCCATTGTCTCTCTCTCTCTCTCTCACTCACTCTGCCTCTCACTGTACCTCTATCGGCCCCTCGATACGTCTTTATATCCCACCTTCTCACCCTCCCCCTCTCTCCAACTCATTCTCTCCGCTGTTTCTCTTTCACTCCATCTCTCTCCCTCTCCCAAGTCCTTTTCCCTCTCTTCCAGTCTCTCTCCGCCTCTCTTTCTCACTCCTTCTCCCTCTCTCTTTCACTCCCTCCCTTTCTCTCTTTCACCGTCTCTCTCTCCCTCCGTCTACCTCTCGCTCTTTCGCTCACTCTCTCTCTCTCTCTCTCTCTATGTCTCTCTGTGTCTCGCTCTCCGGGCGTCCGACCAGACAGATCACTGCGCTGAAGGTCCTCTTCCAAATTGAAACATGAAACCTCCATTCGCTCAAAACCTGTCGGTGAGATCAGGGGGAGGGAGGGAGGCTGAGCGGACTCACTTTCAAAGAGGAACCGAAATTGAATCATTTCCCAGTGATGGCTCCTTGTTGATCCCTGATCTTCGCCAGCAGGTTCATCTAGAAGCACCAAACGCCCCTCGGGGGGGTCTGTTGAGCAAACCCGTCCGCCAGAACGGCCCTCTGCCAGGATCTGAGACACAATTTGGAGGACAGAAACGCAAAGCGGTCTTCTTCTTCTTCTTCTTCTCCTTCTTCTTCTTCTTCTTCTTCTTCTTCTTCTTCTTCTTCTTCTTCCCTTTAAAATTTTAGGGCCGGATAAAGGAAGCAGCCGACGTTGTGTTGGGGTTTGGACCAAACACGACAAAGGTGTTTAAAGAAAGCTTTAAATTTGGTATATTATCACATGGTTGCAAGCATTACATTAACATCAACGACGTCTCCTGAGGAAGGCTGTAAAATAAGACAGAAACTATCGACTATCACAAAAAAGGTCAAGTATGCCTGAACTACAGTACGACAACACAACTCAGATGTCTAGCATTTGCTGGCAAAGCTAATTTGTACATATCTTGATGCCTCGCCGCAGTGAATAGCTGTGTGATTCTATAGTCTCTATTGTCAGGCATCACCATCATCAGTTATGAGGAAAGTGGAAGATGGAGAACTTCAACAAACATTGACGACAGTGCTCACTCCCAATGGCTAACGAAACAAGCACTGAAGTCCACTGTACTCGTGATTTTGTACTGTTGTTTCAAAGGGTAAAACAGTTGGGGTGGTTTAATATGCATGTGTGACTTTCTGAATTCAGTTTTTAGACTTAAGGGCTGGCCTGCAAAAATAAATGGCTGGGCACTCGAAGGAGCAAAGTTAATTCCCCAACGTCCTCCTTGTCTTTCTGGATGCAAAGTCCTTCATAACGTCTTGAAATTCACTCTTCTTAGCCAGTTAAAACTCAGCGGGAAGTATTGCCAGTTTACTGAGAGTCTCCTGGCTTGGGAGGGCATATTATTCTTTATTATTTGCCAATGTACTGAATGATCTCTCTCCTGCTTTAGTTACAGATAGCGTGACATATCCTCAATTCCAGTGTCACCATAAATGCTCTCCGGTCTCACATTATCATCCCGTTGAGCACCCTGATAAGTGTTAATGACACAGAGAATGTGGCAATATGTTCCCTTTTCAGATGAAGCATTTGTTTTTGTTTTTCCAAATCTTCAGACAGATCCTTGGAATATTTGAATGTCAAATTTCTACAAGATGCCCTTAGATTCAAAATCACTGCCCATTGCAACATATAACACAGATATCCAAAATGACACCTTTCTTCAATGCAGCATTTTCTTCCATCTGTATCACTGTGTCATTGGCCATGTTTTCAGCTTCACAAAGCAGTGAATCCCTCCACAAAATTATTTCCTAAGGTATAGAGCTTCAATATTTGCCGCTTCCTGATCCAAAGATGAGCTACTACTCCACTGGAGCGAAGGCCTATTTTTTTTTATACCCAGACACTGCGCCAGACAATCACAGTAAATTATGTGAACTATTCCCTCAATTCCTCATGCATGTGATAAGGCCTTGTTCGTTCATTTTCTGGACGATATGCATTCGATAACTTCGGCCACATCGGGGAGATGGCGAGCCACCAGTACGACTGCAACAATATGCGCACTCCACTATAAGAGTGTGGTGTGGACTTGCTGAATAATGTATTGAGGCAATTGAAACAGACAAGAAAAGTTTCTCTTCAATAATGGCCAACACGTACACCTACTAATGGATAGTGAATGGGGAAACTTTGCCCAACATATTTCTTCCATGATCACACCCCTTATCCCTTGTCTATCCATTGTCATCAGACACATACTGCATCTAAGAAGCAGGGAATTCTGCTCAACATTAGATGCAGTATACATGGAGTTTCCATCACATATGGTGTAATAGAGAAATTGATTTAGTTCCCCAAGAATAGCATTCTTGTAAATATTGTCAAGCCACTTCAATGAATCCATTCAAGTGGCATGGAAGATAATGTGATGGCGGCTTTTGCCCTTTGCGTCTGTACTCTTTCACCTTTTTATAAGTGCTCACCCATAACCGAGTCACAGTTATGTAAGATCCACTTAAGTAGCCTCTAAAAAATCTCATTATGAATGCCACGCTCATCAGTGTCCAAGCCAGATGTCTAAAAGCCTCTCTAACAAAACCCTGTTGATGTCCTTGTGTTTGAAATGTCCTTTTTCTTTTAACATGCCATTTATACCCGTAGCACCTTAATGGGCGCACGCCGCAGATTCCGCGGTTAAAAGGTGAAGCGTAAACGTGGAATGTTTTTTAATTTTCCGGTTATTTATTGTAGGGTTTCGGACACTTTGTTGTGGACGCCCTCAGCCGCCCTTTTCGGAGCACTCTGAGACTTTGCTTTAATTCCTCAGAAATTCAACATCTGTTGGCTGTTGTAGGGTATACACACCTTCAGGAAAAGGTTTCAGAAGCTTTAGCGGAATTAGCTCTTAATACCATGCCATTCTGGCTGCTTCTCCATTGAAGCCGTTAGTGCCGTCGGGACATCTTAATTACGCTTAATCGTCTTAAATTCGCAAAAAAAGGTAGTTTGACCTCACGGCAGGATGTGGCCCGGCTCAAACTCGAGGAAACATTGGGAACACCAAGAACGTGGACGAGAACATTTTTCTTGGGGTCTTCCGCCCTGGCCATCGCTGTTCCCCTTCATTTTGGTCCATCCCTGCATTTCCGATGACTATCCCGCTGCTACCATTTGTTCGATTTGCATGTGGTGGATGCTTATATCAAGTCTTGTCAAGTTGATGATACATGACACAAGCGTTCAAAATGTAAAATGTAACATTGCCTTTGTTAAAGTAAGGGACGGTCAGTAATTCGGTTGAGAATAGGTTTTGGTCTTAAAGGCCTTAAATCCTCTCTACATAGAATGTCTTCAGGGTGAATGCAGCAATTGCATTATATTCAAGAAAAAAACCAAAGAATGTAAAACCAAAGTCATTTAAGTTGTCCGTCGTCTTTTGGTTTGCTGGGCGCGATGTGAAATCAGGTGATGCGTGTGCGGTTTTAATAAAGTTAAGTTGGTGGAGACTTTTGTGTGTGTGTTATTGGAAGGTTCTTTGCCTGGAGGTGTTATTGGGTTGAGTTCCCTGGGACAGATTTTTTTTTATTATTTTTCCTTGGTTTTGTTTTGTTCTGGGATTTTTTTGGGTGTGTTTTTTTTTTTAACCTGCGGGGGAAGGCACAACGCTATGCGAATTAGAATACCAGCGGGGGGTAATTCCCTGTCGTAAACACAGATGCTGTGGAGCTGGAGCACGTACACACACACTCACACACACACTTCTCCTTCACACACACACACACAGGCATATATAAATATACATGGTTTCACATATGGTAATTAATCCCAGAAACATAACCACTTTGGGACACACACACACACACACACATGTGCACGCG
>OMKR01063357.1:0-10651 GCA_900302355.1 Cyttopsis rosea
CTTTGTCTCTCTTTTTATGTCCATAATGTGAATGTACATTGAATACTGCCGTGTGTTGTTGTATATGTACTGTATATGTGTGAGTGAGTGTGTGTGTGTGTGTGTGTGTGTGTGTGTGTATGTGTGAATACACACACATACAGTATATTTTTAGGTGACCTTCAGTCTTAAAGTAGCGTGGCTCTGAATACACTGGTCACTCCGTTAACTGGTAAACCATGAAAGAAAATTGTAGAAAAAAAATGCAACAGCCAAAACGTATGCATCTTCGCCACTTTAATCTGTGTTTCCAGACACTTTGGGGTCGTTAAAGTGTTTGCTCTTACTTTAATTGCTGAATATATTCTAAGGCTATTTTCTTTCTTTCTTTCTTTTTTTAAAAATCTAATCTAATATAAATTGCGTTCTTTGTTCTTCCCATGACCTCATGCGCTCACGGGAAACATTACACACTTACTTAAAGCTTTGTTTTTTTAGGTCAGAAACCCCGAAAAAAAACGAAAAAGGAACAGGCAAGAAAAAGCACGGCGTTTTCGTTTGTCAATTTCTCCGTTTCACATTCCGCCATACCTCCAGCCCATTTCACACCTCAGAATGTCCTTCCTTAGCAACGCCGTGGCAAGCAGTGATAAACAAAGCTGATTCTCACCAACGCTAGACTACTAGCTTGCACCAATAACGGTGGGTTAAAGTGAACGTACCGGCCTCTCAAATGAAAGTGGACAATATAGACGGTCTATCTTGATAGATAGTGTATTGCTATGGATAGACCTACAGTATATAGAAAGTGTGATTAAAGTGTGTTTAAAGTGGGAAACAAAAGCTTGAAATTTAGAACTTTTATTATTTTGTCAAAAATGTATGGTGGCGACTGTGGAATCCACGCATTTCAGCAGCCGCCGCCATAAGAAAATCTGTCGGGCTCCACTTTGGACTGTCAAACCTATCCACACACATAAAGTTTTATGTTCCCCTCATAGGGCAGATGTTTCCATCAACACCTTCATTTGACAGCTAACTGGAGAGCAGTATAATTTGAACGAAATGCCTATTATTTGGCTCCCACCCATTTCAAGGCACCTTCAAGAACCGGGTCTATTTTTCAGGAGAAACTCAATGAGAACACGCGTTCACACCGAGACGTTCAAGGTGGAACCGGGTCGAAACGGACGCTTGTTCTCTACTAAAGCGGAGATAAGATACGGTTACAGCCCTTAACCGCGGCTTGAGATAGCACGGCCACAGGTCGGAGGTCGCGCTCTGTCACAGGAGCGTGGAGGAGAGAGAGAGAAAGAGAGAGTTTAATGAAAAATACGAGATTTTACAAGATTGTGGTTGTTTGTGTATGTGTGGGGTCTCTCTGTTTGACACTTCATTAAGACGGTTAACATGTAACCACAAAAATCAGGGAACACACACACACACACACACACACATTCCTCTCCTTTTGAAAGTTTACTTTTCTCATCATTTAACAAACCTGTTGTTGCCGTCACGCTCCCAGCTGCCTCCCTGATTACAATTTGATGAGTCTTAAATAGATTTTTTTCTTTAGTAATCTGGCTTCTGCCCTTACTGAGATAAGGGCTTTTTCTCTATCTATCTACTAAAGCAAGGAATCTCTGTCTGTCTTCCCGTCTCTGTCTGTCTTTCCGCATGTCCTTCGATTATCTCGACAATCGTTCACCCGATCTACTTCACACTTGGCGGGTGTATTGCTGGGCACCCAAGATCGTGCAGTGTCGAATTTGGTGCAATTTGGACATTGGTTTTTGCCAACAGTCGCTAGTTCATGAATGTGGAATCCGGAACGATGTCACAAAGAAGAAGGAAGAAAGGGAGGTGGAAGAAGGGGGGAGTGAGGAAGGATGGAAGGAAGAAAGGTCCTCTGTTCTTATTAGGCCGTTCCGAACAGGCATGTTTAGTCTATCTAATGAGATACGTTTTATCAAACATCTGTAATAATACAAGAATACAAGAATAAACACCATTAAGTGTCAATTTCCCTGTATCAAATCTGAACACAGTCATATATATGCATTTAAATAATTGACAAAAAAGCGTTGGCACAGCGGTTGCCATTACTCTACTTATACGTCTACCACCCGGGGCTTAATGATTAGCTCGCAGAGCCAAAAGGAAAACAGGTTAGCATTCCTTCCTAACTCCTCCCCTGCCTTTTGTGCTTCATTACCGGGGCCGTGTTTGTCTTTCCCATAGCACTGTGTGGACCCCTTGCTGACGCCGTGTCTCCCTCGTCTCCCTCGCTCTCTGAATGGAATTCGCTTCAGCCAGTTATTGCTGTTCAGGGAACCGGACTGGAGTCCACGACCAGGTCGCAGCGGGCGTGAGGGCAGAGGGAGCCGACTCAAATCCAGGCCTGAGAGGACAACCCAACTGGGCCACATGAATCCAATTGAACTGAATTAGTTTGAGGTCAATTTAATTCTGCTTTGGTGGCACGGCGTCCATTTGTCGATGTTGCAAAACTATCAATTTAACTGTCACAAGGACAAAAATTCCACCTACCTACCTCCCTACCTAGCTACCTACCTACCTACCCAACTACCCGCTAACCTACCAACTAACTTACCTACTAACCTTACCTCACTACATAATAACCTACCTACCTAACAACATACTATTCTACCTACCTACTAACCTACCTAACTACCTACCGTACTAACCTACGAACCAACCTACCTACCTACCTACAGTACATACCTATCTCATAACATAATAACCTACCTACCTACCTAACTACCTCCTTCACTACCTACTAACCTACAAACTAACCTACCTACCTACCTACCTAACTACCTACTAACCTACCTACCTCACTACATAATAACCTACCTACCTAACAACATACTATTCTACCTACCTACTAACCTACAAACCTACCTACTAACCTACCTGCCTACCTCCTTAACTACCTACTAACCTACGAACCATCCTACCTACCTACCTACCTACAGTACATACCTATCTCACTACATAATAACCTCTAACCTATCAACTAACCTACCTAGTAACCTTCCCAGCTCACTACATAATAACCTACCGACTTACCTACTTACCAATCAAAAAGTTATTTAACATAATACCGAATATATAGCTTAGCACAGCCACATGTGCACAGCATATATGCATGTACTGTACTGTACACTCTGGCATACGCAAGGACATCCCCGCTCACTAATACCAACACAAATAGACACACTCACCGCTTGTAGTAAATGTTTGCGATGCTTGGGCTGCCTGCCATATTGGAGTGAGTAATAACTGAGACAGGTGGAAACGTGTGTGTGTGTGTGTTATCATCGGGAAATGTCATTAGTGGTCTCAAAATATAAGAGAGGAAATCCTCATTTACTTACTATATTTACAGGTTTTAACACTTCTAAGCAGGCTCACACAAACACACACACACATACAGAGTTATCTCTTCACAGAGACACACGGTAGCCTATGCCCATCCTAGCGGCTCCCAGCTCAGCAAAAAAGAGAAGAACGAGAGACACAGTAAAGAAAAAGAAAAACAGAAAACAGGAAGAGGAAGAAACGAGGGTGAAGTCAGGGAAGGGAAGAGGTCAGAAAAAGCATTGTGGCATGTCACACATATCTCTAACACGTGTGTGAGTGCAATCGGCTAAAGGCAACAGCAGAAACATTATCCTTCCAAATAACAAGAGCGAGCCTAAGTTTCAACCCCAAAGCACTACTCAGCGTTTCTGCACACACACACACACACACACACATATATACGTATGTGTGTGTGTATGTCGTTGTGAAGTACACAGCACGGGGCTCCCAGTACTGCTGAGCTAATCCTAATATGAGCCGAATGACAAAACCACAACACTGTTGACACGCGTAGTAGCGGAGCCAAAGACGCACACACCCAGATTCCACACACACACACACACAAAATGTCTGGGAGAAAGAAACAGCGGGTTTGGAATCAGAATCCAGACAGTGGGGGAAGTGGCGTCAGTGCTTCCCTTGTTCGGCCACTTTGTCCATAGTCTTTCTCCGATGCTCATATTGGAGATTCCACCATGCAATGTTAAAAACAAAATACATACCAATCAACTCAAAGGATGGACAGTTAAAACGTTTTTTAAATAATAATTTTAAAGTAAAGAAAACTTTTGAAAGGTTTCATTTAGCAAATTTTCACCAAATGTTTATGTAATGCAATTCTGATTTTAGGATTTGAGGGTAGGTCCGGTTGCTGCAACTGTATTAGTTTGTTTTTAAATAAACCTTTTGATAGGAATAACATCCAGCCACACCCACACGCAAGGACATAACATCATACACCCCCGCCAATCCCACCCCACATACACACTCAAGGGCAGGGTGTGTGTGTGCTATTAAGAGAGACATAGCTGAGCAGCATTACTGTCCTCAATGTTCTGGAGTCTAACACAATAATCAGACTAACACAAACCAGACCCTGGGAATCCTGCACACAAATAATGGCATCTATCACACACATATCTACCCATCCATCCATCTATCAAGTTCTGACCTGTTCAACAACATCTGCTGATACTGTTTTCAATGGTCTACTCTATCGTGCCCATGCAGCGACACCTAGTGTTGATAATACTGCACCAGTTTTGTCAGGGGCATGTTCAATAAAAGAAATTTAAAATAAAAACCCTTCTTCAAACAGACTCTCCATACCGACAGTAAATACTCAGACATCTGCTGGACAGATTTCTGTGCCACTGACACCACCAGCAAGGGAATGGTACCATCTTGTTTCTCGAGCCACCCACTGCCATCCTCCCCTTTTTTGTTATTAAAGTAAAATAAAATATTATTTAACTCCGTGACTCTGCCGATGTTACTTACTTTCCTCATGTTCACTGAGATGTTGCCGGTTTGTCGATTACTGACAAATGTACCAACTGTACTCTGTTTTAAAAAGCATCTGCTTTTATCTCTTATCTGCTGTCTAAATGTGTTATAATAGAGAGACCGGAAAATAATATAATGGTACACTGTACACTGAATAAACAAACATTGGTGGAGTTTCATACCACTTCATGTCATTTTGTATGGAGTGTTATACTCAAAATTTCAAAGTTTTGGAAATGTTTGAGAGAATGCAGAGAGCCAAATTCCAAATTGTGATTTGATAAAAATCTGAATTAGGTCAAACTTGGGAAACTTAATTTAAAGCTGAGGTAGGCAGTTTTTCTTTGGCGTCATTGGGCAAAAATTCCATAATAACCTTTCAGCATATTGTAATTCAAGTGGTCTGAGAGGAGAAAGCGACACTTCTGCACCTTCTCTTGGCTCTGTTTTAAGGTCTTAGAAAATCTAGGCGTGACGGGAGACTTTGGCCAATCACAGGTCATTTCAGAGAGAGGGCGTTCCTATTGGCTGTTCTACAAGTGCAGATGCACGCGCATGTGCACTCACTGTGAGTGTTCCCATTACGCACGGTGCCGGTGCTTGTTTCATTCCAAACGGAGTACAATAAATAACCTACATCTAAAATAAAAACACACAGGAACGGGGCAGGGGGACACAGGGGGAGCGCAGCACGCCGGTCACTGGCACACCGTCCACAGCTGCGGCGCCCACGCCCGCACCCCGCCTCAGGACGGCACCCAAGGCAGCCGCTTATGCCGCCTATAGGAAGAGACCTGATTCCGAGCTTGCCGTTCTTCTCCCGGACAGGTACGCTGCTAACTTCATTTTCCTGTAATATCTCCTATGTGTTGCGTGGGCGTATGAAGCGCGTGCATATGCCTGTACTCATCTGGTGGGAGGGGCTTAGGACAGAGAGGGGAGAGGGGGAGAGGGGTACATTTTCAAATTCTGTTTCTGCTTTTGCCTTTTCCAGAAAACTGCCTACCCCAGCTTTAATTCCAATTGTAATTATGAAAAGCCTCTCTAGTTACAACACCGCCCTCTGGTGGTAGACCAAAGACATTATGGTCAAGATGTTGAAAACGATGGCCTCCTATTATAAAACTGCAGTTTCAGTTTCAGTCCTTACACGACTCTACACAGAGTTGTTGAGGAATGTACTCACGGTGAGCTGCGTGTTGTTATTGAGCTGGTCCTGGCTGAGTGGGCTGAGGGAGGCATCGGTGGGAGAGGGTCCTTCAGGCTGACAGTCTAAGGACACCCTGTCCCGGCACTCGGTGTGGCAGGTGTACTTACATCCTGGACCCAGGGAGAGGGGAGAACACAAAATGACTGATTAAATGACTGCTTAAGGATACTTTGAGCAACGACCAAGGAGAGGAGAGGGGAGGAGAGGGGAGGAGAGGGGAGGAGGCAAGAGGGATACAATAAACTAGTTTCCTCTTCAACCAACCATTACTTTATTAGCATTAGAAATTCAGCTCAAGTTAATCTAGTTATGGCTGATGACATTGATCCAGAATTCCGACTTTAAAAAACGACTAATGGAAATTAGCCTTTGTGTTGCAAGATCAAAATTACAAGCATCGGTGGTTCTAGGCATGGGCAATGCCCCACCAAATGGTCCGACTGGCCCCCACCAAACTTCATCCCAAAATTCTGAAAACTATTTTACTCAGCGGTACTATACCGGCACTTCTACGTTTTACTCTTTGGCGTACCTTGAGTTTTTTTGCACACCGGCACTTCTCACAAGCTGCTGGTGTCTGTTCTACCCTCTCAAGTGGACAAATCAAGTAAACATATTGTAAAATATATCATATTGTATTGAGTCGGAGCGGGCGCACTTTAAAAATATATATATTAGTCGTGCAGTTGCCATGACGTCATGGACCATACGGGGATTTCTTTAGATGGTGGGTGTCCGTGTTGGGCGCTTTCTATTTCAAACAGCTGGTTTCACTCATTATCTATTGCACCAATTCTCGTGCCATCGTTGGTAAAGGCTGCTGCGCTCTCTGGTTCAGGTGGATTCGAATGCGCTCCAAGTTTGTATCTGGTCGAGATACTGCAGGAAGTGATGCTGCGTGCCACAGGAAATCGGAAAACTGTAATTCGTGTCGGTCGTCCCCGTATTAACATAACATGAAATCTACAGAGTAGTTCAAAACGACGTTATACGTAAATAAATAATCTATTACTAATCTATACAAAGGTGTGGCAGACCAAGCCACGGGCTGCAGGCGGCAGCATGGGCTCCTCCCCGCGACGGCACATCTATCCCGGGGCGGGAAGTTTCTAAATGTTTGTTTGTCCTACAGCCGTGGGACTCATCGCCATGAAGGAGTCGCAGCTCAGCGCTGAACACTCACCATACCTTTCTAGCTCCTCCGACGAGCGGCTGGTTACGCCACGAAAGGGAACGTTGTTCACCGTTAACACAGTCATGTTGCCGTGACTTGCCGTGGTCTGTTATCTTGGTAAACTCGGGCACGAGCGATCAGCTCGCTCATATTATGAAAGATTCACTTTTTCGGAACGAACTTTTAAATTCGGCCTCGATGTAGATGTGATATGAGTGAAGATTCAGCAACTGCATTGCCTATTTCTCGCGTCAAATTTGCTCAGAAGGAGATTTTGGTGGACATGCTGTGGGGACCTCAGAGACCTATATGAACTTGTTGAAAAGGAGCATGATATGGCTGCGTTAAATGGCGACTTAGATGCGGAAAAGAGGGAAGAAAGTCGATGAAATGAGAGGAGGAGGAACAGAGGAGAGGGAAAGTGTGGCCGGATCCACCAAGGGCATGCACACAAATAAGTTTATCCATGCGCTCATTTGAGAGTTTGTGCCGCCCAACATATAGGCAAATATCGCCGGCGATAGTATCAAGAGTCCAGTGATCCAGGCCAGGCTATATGTTAACGCTGCGTGGACTGGAGGGTCCCCTTGCAAATCAGACACACCACTAGGCAAATACTCGAGAGCGAAGGCGTCACCGCCGCCATTTGCGTTAGCGACCCAATAGTTTATCCATCTAAACTAACTTTACTCTAAAAACAAAACCAAAAGAGGCCACGAGAAACACCACTATTAAGTCGGGCATTTTTGACAACAACGCTTTATCAAGACAGTAAACATGCACGTTCTTCTTCAATGGATGGAAAAGTGGCAAAGTCAACAAGGTTAGTCACGCTTCGGGCGTAGCTAACATGTCAACTTTATTCATCTCCGGGGGGAAATTCAGGTGTTACCGCAGCAAAAACAGTGCAGTCCAGAAGGATAAACAAATCAAAATGAGATGAGAAAAAAACACACATACACACTAACTATCGACACAAAGTTAACATGAAGTAGCATGCTAACTGCTAGCACGATGCTAACTAGTAGCACTAGGCTAGCTAGTGATCCTAATATGGGCAAGTGAAAAAGTGGCATACGGTCCTAACAGTCGTCCAAAATAAAGCGATAGACAGTAATTGTATCACAAGATATGACCACGAGAGCCTCTCTATCTCTCACTCTCTCCATCCCTCTCTCTCTCTCTCTCTCACACACTTTCATTCGTTTTCTCCATCGGCCCGGACACTCAGCTGCGTCATGGAAAACAACTTTATGTGAGAGACACACGAGGAGGAAGCTATGATGTGCCTCCATTACCTCCAATACTTCAGACTATGTGTGTGTGTGTGTGTGTGTGAAGTTGTGTGTGTGTGTGTGTGTGTGCACGTGCATGCGTGTGCGCGCGCGCGCGCGTGTGTGTGTGTACATGCACGTGTTTTACCTACCCGGAGCCCTGTTTTTCATGTGCTGTCCGAGTTTACCTGACAGTTTGCACAAGGTCGCGCCCATCTCACATCCTTTAACATCTCCACACACACACACACACACACACAGTATATCCTCACCAAGACCTATAATGCATAGTTGATCTATCTATCTATCTATCTATCTATCTATCTATCTATCTATCTATCTATCTATCTATCTATCTATCTATCTATCTATCTATCTATCTATCTATCTATCTATCTATCTATCTATCTATCTATCTATCATCTATCTATCCTTCTGTTTCCTCAGATCTCATTCTCTCTCTCTCTCCAACCCCTTTCTCCCTCATCTTATTCTTTTGATCTTTCTCTCCATCTTTTTCCATTCCAAACCCCCTCTATCTCTCCGTTCCCCTCTCTCTCTCTCTCTCTCTCCGCCTTTTTCCCCCTCTTTCTTCACCTCCCCTGTCTCTCACTCGCTCGCTCTCTGTTGTTGTGCTGTGCTGTGCTGAGTGGGTGATTTGCCAGTCAAATGGCCACTGTGAAGAGAATGATGGACAGACAGACAGGAGGGAGAGAGAGAGAGACTGCTAACTCAGTCATCTGCATTCACTATGTTCTCTCCTCCATCTTTCTCTGTGTGAGCTCATAATTGAAAAATGATGGTGTGTGTGTGTGTGTGCGTGTGTGTGTGCGTGCGTGCGTGCGTGCGTGTGTGTGTGTAAATTTAAGCTTAGTAAAAAGCTTGTGATCCACAAAGGGGCTTATGGCTGAAAAGAGTTGATGTCTACCTCCGTTCCTGTCCTCTCTCAGCCCTCTCCCCCCTCATCCCTCTATCTCTCCATCTATCCCTCTTCTCCAATCCCTTCTAACCCCCCAGGACAATGAGGCAGATCTGACTAGTCAGAGGGGAAGCAGCAGTGTCTATCCATCCACCCATCCATCCATCCATCCATCCATCCATCCATCCATCTATCCATCCCATGATATCATACATAAACCCTTCATACATAAACCCTCCACACATTCATTTTCCCATCCATCCATCACATCTTTCATAAACCATCATCCACCCATGGCATCATACATAAGCCATCTATCCATGACATCATCCATATACCCTCCATCATCCATCCATCCATCCATCTATCCGTCCATGACATCACACATAAACCCCCATCCATCCATCCATCCATCCATGACATCATCCATATACCCTCCATCATCCATCCATCCATCCATCTATCCGTCCATGACATCACACATAAACCCCCATCCATCCATCCATGACATCATCCATATACCCTCCATCATCCATCCATCCATCCATCTATCCGTCCATGACATCACACATAAACCCCCATCCATCCATCCATGACATCATCCATATACCCTCCATCATCCATCCATCCATCCGTCTATCCGTCCATGACATCACACATAAACCCCCATCCATCCATCCATCCATGGCATCATACATATACACTCCATCATCCATCTCTCCATCCATCATCCACTCGTCCATCCATCCATCCATGGCATCATACATAAACTCTCTCGCTCTCCAGTTTCCCCTCCACCTCCAAAGACACGCAGCCTAGACCCAGTGGAGACTCTGAACTGTCCATATTCAGGGTGTCTCCCTACCTTACACCCATAGTCAGCCGGGACCATAACCCCGACCAGGAAACGCAGGGAAAGAAAATGGATGGAGAAGATCCCATGTGACGTCAAGAGTGATATTATTTTGTTGGTAAACTTGCTTCGCCACAGCTAATCCCTGCACTTTGGTGACTACCTGTTCCGCTTCTTCCTATATCCAGGAAGCTGGTATTGTTGCCAGATGGACAGGCGGACATGTGAGAGCCCCTTCTATGCTCTAAAAGGCAAAGTAAGTGGTTTCATCTCTTCATCTCTGTATTGACCCCCCCATCCTTCCATTTCCATCTCTCTGCTGTTGTGCTTTCTTAGTGATAAAAGCAAT